>CM019171.2:13345933-13470645 GCA_009739505.2 Apolygus lucorum
TTTTGTATTGCACTATCGACGCATGTTGTAACACTAACTGGTTCATTTGAGTATGAACTCATATCACAAACCCACATCATGATCTAGACAATTCTACATTCAATATGCCATACATGGAATATAAGATTAATTAGATATTATGTAATCAAAGATTGATCATGTATAATTAGATAAATAACTATTAGATACTATCTAATCAAGAGATGGTTTGTTCGAATCCCAACATTTCGTACGGGGATTCACACTTATTGTCACTCTCTCATCCTCCTTCATACGACAGCAGTGACGTACTACCTAATCGTTTTGGAACACATGCATTACCTCAATGATAGGTACCCACTCTCATTCATGTTTTGTATTGCACTATCGACCCATGTTGTAATACTAACCAGATGGAAGTGGAATCTACTTGTGTATGTTTGTTTCTGCAGATGGGCACGGCGGCGACTTCACTGCGTACCTACCTACCAACCTAACTGAATAAGTTGTCGTTATTATTTTTTCCTTTTTAGTGGGATGCCATCATCAGTTTTGAGGTCGGTCCGTTTTTTTTGTTAAAAAGTTTTTCTATAGTTAACCTTTGGAATCAACCAAGAAAATTTTTTTTAACACCACCTCAAATTTAATGGTTTAAGTTTCAAGGTACGTAAAATCCAAAAATTGAATAAAAATTTTGCCGTCCGTCCGCCGTACGCCGTACGCGGCACTTCCCCCTCTTAGCATTGACTGATTTTGATGAAATTTGGTATGTAGGCTCTATTTGGGGTCTAGTCGTGGCCCGAAGATTTTGGTTAATGTAGGTCACTTCTAAGGGTTCAAACAATAATTTTGAAACTTTGAAAACGCCCCAATTCAAAAAATGTTGATATAAAGGTATCGTTTTTTCCATCAATTTAAGATAGTATAGAATTTTAAAAAAATTTTGAGACCACGCGGAGCCTTGTAGGACAAAGCATTCGCTCCCTACGAGAATTTAAGGGTTGGACGTACGATAAATCAGAAACACGAGTGTGAATCGTCTAAAGTTTAAACATGATGGAGATGTTCCTTTTGGCACCAAATTGTGCTAAAAAAAATTCTCAAGCGATTGGAGGGGTGGAAGGGGGTGGAAGTTCGGAAAAACAACGAAATTTTGGCCCTTTTTTTCACTTTTTGTCTTACAGCTCCATAATGTATCTGACAGAAAAATTTATGACACAAATTGAAGATCATTAAATTATGCGTCCAATGAGTTACCTAAACATTAAAATTAGTTCAGCGGTTTAGCCGCAATCGTTCGTCAAAGATCGGCGATTTCTAGGAACTTGGCTGAAAAGTGGTGCGTGCTCACGTTCAAACGCTTCTAACTCAAAAACTGCTACTCCAAAATAAAATTGTCACTGAATCAAAGTGATACACCATCAAATTCTGCGATAGATGGGCTCCTATTATTTTCATTTTCCTGTTCCTGAGGAGAGTTACAAGCGAAAAACCCAAAGTAGTCATAGCGTCAAGTTCCGCTGATAGCTGATTTGGGAGGCTTCTAATCATCTATATTCTGCTAGATTTTTTGGAAGATTTCAGTTTACTGCAGTCAGAAAACAAAATTATTACAATATTCAATTCGAATATTTCCATTATGAGTGTGTCCAAAGGAACATCTCCAGTTTCAACTTTAGACGAATCAGTTCCGATCAAAAGTGCTATTTTTACTGTACTATCTCATCATTCATAACTTGAAACATCTCCGAGCTAACCTCATCTGGGCCATCAGGTTTCTACTGTACAAATAAAAATGTACTAAAATAATTGTTAGAGTAGGAAAATTATTAATGAGACAAAACGCGCTCTTGTAGCGTTGTAGGACTACAAAAATGACCTGATGAATTTCGGAACTTTGTTGGCAGCTACCTTGCCTCTCAATTCTCACCAGTTAACACCCCTTCATCTTTCCTTAAAATTTGATCACCCTATACTTAATAGAAACGATTATCGTCCCGTTCAAATTTCATCCTTCCGATGATCAAATTTTCATTTAGAGGCCCGAGGGAGGATCCATCATCGAAATAACAGAGACGCGTAGAATCCCGCGTAGTGCCCGAAGGCGTTAAATAACTGACCCATCAAAACTCCTCGACTAAATTATTATTTTGGTAACCAAAACCGTATTTTTTTCGGCGCAGGAACCCCGCAAATACATCGCGTGAGGGCATCGATCCCTAAAAGTACCGGTCATTTCCAATAATTAAATAATCACTTCCGAAGCGAAGCGTGAGGTAGTGGAGAAATGGGCGAAAACTGGACTCCGGTCAAGCGGCTTCCAGATAATGGTTTTCAGAACCGTTTAACAAAAAATTCTTTTTTTTCGGCGTTTTTGTAATTTTTGAACGGATCAAAGCCGTCAGGGATTTTATGCAAAAATACTTGTCGAGAAAAACAGAATACGGCGGGAGCGGAGGGGTGAATACAGTTATGATCCCCCCGTTCCATTATGGGGCGATTTAAACACCATCTGGCGAGACGATATTTAAATAAATCTTTGGTTGGAGGAGAGAGAGGAGAAATTTCTGAAGTTTTGCGCGACACCGTCGGAATATTAATAAAGTTGAGGTATAGGATGCCATCGATTTTATCGTATTATAGAGATAATTGATGGAGGACCGATGCCTCGGGGGGAATTGTTAGTCATGCTTCTCCAGAACTTCCAATACGAGGCAGCTAATGGATTGAAATTTCGGTCAGATTCGGTTGTAAGGTTGGAGGTCGCGGCTTCTCTAACGGTGTGTTGACGCGAGGTTTGACGATTTTACGAGGAACCAAGAAATAATTTTCGAGGTAGGTACCGTTAATTGAATGAATTCCATATTGAATAGTATGACTAAATAGATGCTAAAGTTGCTAATTCCTCGAGAGTGTCGTGGTGTTGATTTCTGACAACACCTTCTGCATTAACCCATTTCCGCTCATTGATGAATTTTTGCATCGTCATAATAATGATTATTTAAACATTGAAATAGTGGAAAATCTTTCTAGAAGAATATTTTCTCGTCCATGCTGTTTTAAAACTTTTCAAAGAAAAATGTTTTCGACATTCGGGAGCTCAATGCGATTTGGGATTTTTTTGTGGAAAGGAGACTTTTGGCCGAAATCATGGTTATGGAGGCTAAAATTTGGCCCCGAGAGAGTGAGCGTTCTGAGCCATGAGTCGAAACAGATTCCAGTTCATAAAAATAGATTTTTAGATTTTATCTAGATTTTTTAGATTTTTGACAATGAAAAGTATAAATCATATCGCTTTGGAAAAATGGGACCTCTGAAATCGTATTAAAATGTAAAATTAATTCTATCGATTGGTGAGTAAATGATGCCTTATTTCGGCCGGCATTCTATAAAATAGTTCTCTTTCCCTCATTACTCTGTTATTTCTACCCTCGGCTTGAAATGGGTTAAAATAGAAGCTTGAATTTTTTTAGTTTTTTTTATTAGGTAGTGCCCGAATGATTTTAAGATGAACTTATTCCTTGTCTTCAAGTGCATTCTGATTCGTAGCCTTGGTGAAGTGGGCTTGAGAGATTTTCCAAGCCAAATCTTAGAGTAGATTCAACGTTTTGGAATGATGCTTCCACTAGCGGCAAATCACTCGAACCACTTTGAGCCCTTGCCCCTCTCTAGAGAAGGGAACAGTCAGTTCACTCTTTGTTTACCAGCTGAGATTATGCGAGGTTGTTCCAGAACCAACGGAAGAATCAACTATTTCGTCGTTAACTCAGTCAATGCCAGTAGAATCAGCTTTTCAGCTCACAGTGAACTTCTTCCGACGCTTCCTTCCGAAGACCCGCAGCGAGGATTCGTCCAACAAGTGGTCGCTCGTTTTTCAAGAATTCATCAACATTTCATCCCAGGATGTGCGAGTGGATTTGTGCTGATGGGTCTGTCCCTGAGCTGCATCTTCCTCCACTTTGAAAGGTCCCTTCAAGAAGAAAAAACGTGTGGCATATAGCTTCCTCGTATCCATAACCCGATTGCATGATCATCTATGCATAGTAGTTAATCTCTTAACATCAGTCTCCTAGTAATTGAGAAAAAAAATCCTCCCCAATGATTGTCCCCTACAATCATAGGGGACCATCTACACGTCAACCCTCGCAATTTCTGAATATTGTTGGAAAATGTAGAAGTTGCCTTCTGTAGAATAGCTCTTCACCGGGTGGTTAACCGCTTTGATGGCTCTCAAACATGTACGATCTGTAACACGCACAGCCCAGACACCCTTTTTCATATGTTAGCTAATTGCCCCGTTTACAATTATGAACGTTTCAAGTTTTTTGGTTTTCCTTATTTCGATGAAAGTTTCTTTCGCACTCTTCTCCATTTCAAAGGAAAGTCTGAGATCACTAGGACCGTAGGGTTCCTGCAGACAGTGCTCAGGCAAAGAGCGTTTACCATAAATGAAGGTTTCACTATAATCTAAATATTCTGCAGCCGCACAAAATTTCCGATGTTGCATTAATTGTGCTTGACTCCAAAATTTCATTTGTCTGTAGGCGTATGCTTATTTCTATTGGCACTAATTACCTATATTTGATTTTACTCAAGGTTGTATGTTATAATTTTTATGCAATTTTTTCAAACCATATTATTAAATTTCATTATTACTCGACCCAAGCCATTTTTACTGTATCATTTATATTATATACTTGTATTTCTGCAAATTTATGATTGCGAACTCTTGTGAAAAACATATTGTTTACCACAATAAAGTCGTCTTCTTCTTCTTCTTCTAGAAGTTATGGCTGTTACAAGGGTTTTACATTTGCGCATGCGCACAAAATACTTTCATTTTGGGGCCATAATTTTCATAGGGGACCATCTACTCGCCAACTCACACCATCCCTGAAAATTTCATCGAAATCGGATGAGATTTGTAAAAGTTATGGCTGTGGCAAGGATTTCATGACAGACACACAGGCACACAGACAGATAGATACGGAACCACGTAGGTACCAGATAGGTACGGAATTTCATTGGAGTCGGCAGAAGATGTCGAAAAAGCATTAGCTGAGAAGGTTGATCCCAAATCTAAGGGATGGCAGATGGTCAATCTTAGAAAGGGCAGGGACAAAAGAGTTATACTCGAGGTAGCTAACATCCAAGAAGCCAGAAAAATAATAGCAGATACGGGCGCAGGGGTTGCTGGCCTCAAAATGGAGCTAATGCCCAAGAAAAGACCTACTCTAATTATCTCGAGTATCAGGGAGGTTTCATTAAACGCTGAACAACTCCAAGCTTGATCGATTCAAAGCCAATTTTAACCCAAAGAGGATAAGAGGTAAGATGTTGTGAGGGGCTTCCTGTAAGTTGGGAAGTAGAGGTCTAGACTGAGCTCTACAAATCAATCATGAAAGACCCTAAGCTGTACATACGTAGGGTGGTGTAGATGCCCAGTAACGCCATATGTACCAGTTCTAAGATGTTACAGATGGACCAGAGTGGGTCATCGCTCGCAAGATTGTACAGTATGCCAGCCTGGCGAAGAATGTTGCAAACGCTGTGGTGAGAAAGGACATAAGGTCGCTGCCTGCATCAAACCACATCCAGTTTTAATTAGGCCAGGATACTTGGGTTTGAACGTTTCTGAGTCAATCAAGGCTTGGGTCCAGTTCGAAGTGCTCTACGTACCCACCACCTCTACCCTCTTCCCATCCGCCTTTGGAAATACTATTGGAGCTTCAACCTTCCCATAATTCTTTCTTGGAGCGAATATGCCTCAATACGAATATTGAGCTGATGATATGAATCGAGGAGATGAATAGGAAGAGACACTCAAATCTAATCATCTTGATGGTAGTGAAACTGAGAGGAGCACTTCAGCAGCAACTGAAAGGACCACCTCCTCTGGTATATCCTGTGAACGATGCGAGTGGTGACGCCACATGAGAAATAACTCCACACAGAAGACCACTAAGCCACCTTTTTGCAGGTTTTATTTGATTGGGTCGACTAGAGTTTGATAGTTTTGGAATCTATGAAGGCTCAAATCCAGTTCAAACTCAACGCTCAAAACCTCCTCCACTCTTCTTCCTCTGAAAATATTGTAGAGCTTCAAAACCCCCCTGGAGCGAACATTTTCTTGATTTGTCGACGAATGCGATCATCGTTGCGTGAGTGCCTCTCATTCATCTTCCCAGTCAACTAGCCAGAGAGATTCGCTCGTCCCCGCTAAGAAGGTAAGGCTGATTTCGCAGTTCGGCGCCAACTATCCTTTTTCAACCGCTCTTCCTCTCATCTTTCAAATAATTTATCGTTTGACGAGAAAAATCCGGGTCCGAAATTGGTTTTTTGGTCGACTTCCTGGGGTCCAATCTTCTAGCAAATTGAGTTCTTAGAGCCCAGGGACATCCACGAGGAAGATGATATCATAATATTTCGGCATTTTCCCGATCTCACGTAGCGTGTTATACCGATTCTACGTTCCACCGGACTCTGTTATCATCCACAGAGCAAACGAATCAAGTGTATGTGGTAATGGTTTATATTGATCCCGACACTAGTTCTAAGTTGAAGCGGTGTTAGATTCCAGAAATAAATTGGCTGGTGGGGAGGGGGGGTAGGGGGTACTAGGTAAGACGTTTTTTGGTGGAAATCGTGATATCTCCACTGTAAGTGTTATTTTGTGTCAGCTTTCGTTTAAGAGTTTCAGCGTAAGTCTACCATGCTTCCTATTAACTGGGGCGTTAGTGATTATTCGGTTTACTCTCATTCCCGAAATTTCTTTTTCGAGCACAGACCGGTAACTGAGTTTGTACCTGCTTTTTCCCAGTGTACTAAATTGTGCTTAACCAGGCAAGTCTTATGGTGGGTGAGCAGGTTAGTCTGAAAATTTGGTTGCTCGTAACCAAGTAAGTATGGAAATTAGACTGCACGTAACCAAGTAAGTATGGAAATTAGACCTCACGTAACCAGGTAAGTATGGAAATTAGACCTCACGTAACCAAGTAAGTATGGAAATTAGACAGCACGTAACCAAGTAAGTATGGAAATTAGACCTCACGTAACCAGGTAAGTATGGAAATTAGACCTCACGTAACCAAGTAAGTATGGAAATTAGACAGCACCTAACCAAGTAAGTATGGAAATTAGACAGCACCTAACCAAGTAAGTATGGAAATTAGACCTCACGTAACCAGGTAAGTATGGAAATTAGACAGCACCTAACCAAGTAAGTATGGAAATTAGACCTCACGTAACCAGGTAAGTATGGAAATTAGACCGCACGTAACCAGGTAAGTATGGAAATTAGACTGCACGTAACCAAGTAAGTATGGAAATTAGACTGCACGTAACCAAGTAAGTATGGCAATTAAACAGCACGTAACCAGGTAACCCGACAATTTTTTAAAAAAACTTTTGAATTTACCATTAATTTGTAATTTGAGGGGCAGTTCGACCTTTCATTTCGGTTTTAGGATACTTTCGTGAAAAAATGGCAGGGTTAAGTTTCAATTATTGTGGATTCCTGAATTAGGAATGAAATTTGAAACTTTAAAATGCTCTCCTGCATAATTCCATATTTTGTATTTGCCTGGTTTCCCTTACGCCAGCCAATTGTTTACTCAAATTAATATTCACAGCAATAAAATCTAGCACCAACCCTGGAAAAATTTGATGTAACTGGTTAAAAGTAGTGGAAGCGATTAGCACTTAGATTTCGTTTCAGTGCGTCCACAATGGAGACCAATAATCCGTAAAAGAAATGCGTGAGGGTTTATCAACACGTCAGTTCCAAAGCACCTTCCAAGCTTGAGTAAAATCCAGCACATCAGTTAATGCCTGGTTGTGAATCAAAACAAGCTATTTGGACATTCCGTCAGGTGCACCTCTCTACCCACACTGACGACTCCAGGACGATAATCTCTTCCTACTCGAACTGCCTTCTTCTCCCTATTCAATATTCATCTAACCTGGTTCGAGTTCCTATTATACTCCAAACCGCGATTTACGGCCCCTTTTCTTCGGTGAATCAGAATTTTATGGTTCTTCCAAGACATCTACATAATAATGGGGGCATTTTCTGATTCCCAATCTTTGTTTATAGATATGAAGCATGTCTCCGTGACTCTGATGGATGAACTACTTTGTGATTTAGTTGGATGAAAGAGTTCAGCGAGTGGACTATGAGACATCTATCAAAGAAGACTGTTTGAACATATTTGAGTATGTAGTAAAGTAAAGTAAAGTAAACAACCATTTCAGGTAGGATTTTTGTCCGACTGCCATTCCTGGCGTCGCGGACGTCATCAGCTGTCTTCCATAGGGAAGATTAGAATTTGTTCTGATGATTTTCCCATTGGCCTCACTGCCCTATTTGAGTATGTATGAGCTATGCTTATTTGCTAGAATTTGTCAATCAATCCAGCTCACTTGCCAATCATCATCTGTTATTATTGCAAAAATTTATCTCAGAGTTCAGAATCTTGATCTTCGCAAGACAGCTTCATTGATCCTAGCAGTTCAGCATCTTTATCCTTGCAGAGCAGCTTCCTGGTCAAAAGCTGAGTAAATTGATCCTAGCAGTTCAGCATCTTAACCCCTGGTGTGTATAAAGTGTCTGACAGACAAGAGGGAGATTTCAATAAAGTATGTTGACAGCAGTGAGCATCTAGGATACCCCAGGCGCTCCTCCCCAGGTTCCATTTCAAATCTTCAGCTGTGATCTAACCGCCATGAAAAGAACTTTGTTCCCTCACACACTTTATGCACAGGCAACCATAAACGGGCATCACTTTGTATGATCTGACCAGGACTCAATTTCCATCCGATTTGTAAAATTCTTTATTATTCAGATGACTTCCGAATTGCACAATATTTCATCAGAATATCGAAATTAGCACTGAGAAGGGGCGAGTTGGGGGCAAAATTATCACAAAATATACGATTTTTCATTATTTTGGTTCCTTTCTTACTGATTGTACCCAATCTATGAAATTCAGGGGACATTATCGATATAGCTCTGGATTTCATGAATCAAGTTTTCTTTGTGCCACCATGGAACAAATTAGTGGTGCCACCATAGTGCCAGGACACCAGAAACCGCATATTTCGTGGAATTTTGTGTTTTAATTCCTTTGATCAACCCTAATTGGACCATGGTGTCACTCGTGTCACCGGAAACATTGTAAGGATTCTATAGCGGTCCTAGGTGTCACTACATTTAAATTTACATTTAGAAATTAATGGAAAGAGCTGAATATCTTTAACAACTTTTTGTAAGCTATTAAAAGTCAAAAAATAATGTTGACAAAAATTTTGAAAATGTTTTCATCGATTTCTTTGGAAATTTTAGTCATAACTCTAATTTGAGACTTCCAATACCCCCAAAAAAAGTCTGCTGTTCATTTAACGGAAAAAATGCAATTTAATTTCTGTGACACCAGTGACACCATGGTCCAATTAGGGTTAACAACAGTGTGAAGCAGTAACGACACTACTCTTGGTACTAAAATCACCTCAGAATGTCTTGGAGCTAGACACACTTGAAAGACTTAAATGCGTCTTAGTAGCCGAGTTAATGTCCCCAACAGGTCTTTACCTCTGATTGCCCTTACTGTACTCGTAATAGTCGTTTGATAACAGGATTTAATTCACGAAATTGTCGCCGAGCAAACGCGAAGATAAATGAAAAACGAAGACAAAAATGTCGTCTGATTAAATACTTACGATCAGAACTCCAGTTATCTCTGTAACGCAGGGGACAGGGTCCGACCATTAAGTTGAAATCATCAGATGCTATTTAAGCTCCACTAACTCCGAGATAAACCAAAGTGCTCGCTTCATCTCTCAAAAAAATATCCTCCGACTTCCTTTCAAACCGGATTTTCGACTTATCGCAAAAATCGTCTGAAAAAATCGCGCTTGTAAATTCGCGAGTCACGAGTCCTCCATAAACAGCCCGTAAAATTTTGTCATCACCTCTGCCGGGCTCTCAATTTTCAAGATGAAGTTTCTATTAGCTCGTGATTTCGGCTTCTGTAAACCCAAATTAATCCTTTGGCAGCTTGAAGCATTTTCCCGGGATTTATGTCATGAAAAATTAGTTCGGAACTGACTATTTCTGAATACATATGAAGAACACAGGGAAAAAAGGGGGAATGTGTGAATTTTCCATTCAGAGAAAACTCAGCAGGTAAGTAAATTATTGTAGATATCGTACAAACTAGCGTGATAATGAACGTCCTTTTAAACCGGATGATAAAATTGTGCGTGACCACAAACATCCACAATTTGTAAATAGTTTTATTGAAAAAAAATCCACCCTTACTAAAGAAAAGTGGAAGAAGGGGGAGGGTCAGAGAGAAAACAGGGAAAGAGGGCGGAGAGTAGGTGTTGACCAACGGAGTATCTTCCTCTTTCTTTCCCTGTTTTTTTTTTTCAAACCTTCCCCTTCTTTCCCAGTAATTTCAGATCTAACATCAGCTATTTCTATTAGATCCTCCTCCTTTTTTCCCCCATTTTTATCTCATATTCTGAAACTTCATCCTTGGAAAAGTTTGTTGCCAACCTTAACCCATTTTTGGGTACACACGGGACTTCAGTTGGGGACACGGGATATTCAGTTGCAATAATAAATCACGTTAAAAAAAATTAACATCCACAATATGTAAATAGTTTTATTGAAAAAAAAAATCCACCCTTACTAAAAAAAAAAAAAAAAAGTTGAAGAAGGGGGAGGGTTAGAGAGAGAACAGGGAAAGAAGGCGGAGAGTTAGAGTTGTCTAACGGAGTACCTTCCTCTTTCTTTCCCTGTTTTTTTTCTTTTTTTTTCAAACCTTCCCCCTTCTTTCCCAGTAATTTCAGATCCAACATCAGCTATTTCTATTAGATCCTCCTCCTTTTTTCTCCATTTTTATCTCATATTCTGAAACTGCATCCTTGGGAGTGTTTGTGGCCAACCTTAACTCATTTTCGGAAATAAAGTGACAATCCCCCTTCTTTCCCTGTGATCTTCATATGTATTCGTAATAATAAACCTTTTGAATCGAGCAAGAATTTTTGTTTTTCCAACAATTTAAAATAGTATTCAATTTCTAAAATCAAATGAGACCACCCAGAGCTCTTTAGGACCAACTGTTTGCTCCCTAAGAGAACTCACTGGATGGACTTACGGAAAATCAGAAACACGAGTGTGAATCAAAAGAGGCCTAATCTCAGTTCAAATTAGAGCTGACCAGAATGCGAACGTTGTTCGTTTCTTCGAGTTGTACTCAGTTGTACAAATGGGGTGTGCGCCTGGGTGGGAAAAACTGTTTATTGTTATTTGTAATCTAAACTAGTCCTTATTCTGAGAATTTTGACAACGACCGCCACCTTCTAGCGTGAGAAGATCTTTTTCTATGATTTTCAAAGTTTCGAATGTTTATGACGTCACAGTTAGCTGGGGGGGGGGGGGAGTCCCGCCATGGCGGGAGGGGAGCGTGACGTCATAAACATTCGAAACTTTGAAAAATCATAGAAAAAGATCTACTCATCAGAAAGAGAACGGCTGTTGTCAAAATTCTCAGGATAAAGTCTTCTTTCGATTAAAAATTAAAAAAAAAAATTAGGCGCACCCCCCATTTTGGTTTATTATTTTCAATAATGAACCTTTGGAATCGACCAAGAAAAAAAATGTTTAACACCCCCTCAAAATTTGATGGTTTACGTTTCAAGGTACGTAGAATCCAAAAATCGAATAAAAATTTGGCCGTCCGTCCGCCGTCCGCCGTACGCGGCACTTTTGCCACTTAGCATTGACCGATTTTGATGAAATTCGGTATGTAGGCTCCATTTGGGGCCTAGTTGTGTCCCGAAGATTTTGGTTGATGTAGGTCACTTCTAAGGATTCCAAAATAAATTTTGAAATTTTGAAAACGCCCTAACTCAAAAAATTTGATATTAAGGTAAGTATTGTTTTTCCATCAATTAATGATTCTATCGAATTTTTAGAATTTTTTACAACCACGCGGAGCTCTCTAGGACAAACCGTTCGCTCCCTACGAAAATTTAAGGGTATTACGTACGATAAATCAGAAACACGAGTGTGAATCGCAAAAGAGGCCTAATCTCTGTTCAAATTTTAGCTGACCGAGATAGGTACGATCGATGTTTTTCTTCAAGTTGGATGTTGGTGGCTTTGCAGACGAGTGATCAATATAGAAAAATAAAAAACCATTGTGTAAAATTTGCAGCGTTTTTAATGAAGTCTTTCTGTCTTCGAAATGAGTTGAATTAAGGGGAGACACTAGTATTTGAACAAGGTAAAACACGAGTTTTTAAAATCAATTTAACGTCCCGACAAGAGGCTCTGGGGTTGGACGAAGGGAGTGGGAGCGCAAACAACCGCAGAAAAGAGGTCGGAATTCTGGATAAAAGGAAAAAAATTGGAAAAGAAAGGTGGCCCACTTGGCAGGTGAGCCAAGAAATCTGTTGGAAAAAACCCAAATAAAACGACATAACAAACGACAGTGAAATGTAAGGCGGGGGTTGACCTTTTCTCGGAAGGCCATCCGTGTTATCAAGATGGCACTGATGTAGATGTTAGTGAGGTTGATGGGCGGCTTATCTCATCCATAAGGATCCTGGTAGTTCGAGTCAGACGAAGAATACGCCTGGCTGGGTCAACATCTCGAGGAAGTCAGTTGGGTTCAGGATAAGGAGGGGAAGTCTGACTCAACCTTTGAGGAGCAAGTTCAAGTTCTTGCACCATCTTTCTACGCGTTTTTTACCCCCTCTTCATCTTCTTCACCCTACTTGGCTACCTTCAGGGGCTTCGAGCTCCCCTTGAACCTTTTTCACAGTCAATGTCCTCATCTGCATGTTGATTCCCTCAGTTAACGGGTCCTCCAGTTTTTCGGTCGACATCTGACACCGCACCTCATCCCAAACGTCGATCTTCGGCGTACAAAGCTGTAGATGACGCCAACTTTGGAATAACAATAGTTGAATGAAGAAAGCAAAAACGCTGCAAATTATTACACAAAGGTTTATTATTTTTCTATAGATCACTCGTCTGCAAAGCCACCAACCATCCAACATGAAGAAAAACATCGATCGCATTTCGGTCAGCTTTAATTTGAACGGAGAGTAGGTCTCTTTTGCGATTCACACTCGTGTTTCTGATTAATCGTACGTCCAAACTTCAAATTCTCGTAGCGAGCGAACGGTTTGTCCTACAGAGCTCCGCGTGGTCTCAAAAAATTCTAAAAATTCTATAGAATCCTAAATTGAAGGAAAAACAATACCTTTATATCAAAATTTTTTAATTTAGGGCGTTTTCAAAATTTCAAAATTGATTTTGGAACCCTTAGAACTGACCTACATCAACCAAAATCTTCGGGGCACAACTAGACCCCAAATGGAGCCTACTTACCAAATTTCATCAAAATCGGTCAATTCTAAGTGGCAAAAGTGCCGCGTACGGCGTACGGACGGCCAAATTTTAATTCGATTTTTGGATTCTACGTACCATGAAACGTAAACCATCAAATTTTGAGGGGGTGTTAAAAATTTTTTTTTCTTGGTCGATTCCAAAGGTTCATTATTGAAAATAATAAACCGAAAGAATTGAAAATATAAGGGCAGTTTGCTATTCTTCATAAGTGTGTCACTCAATTTGTGTTGCGGCGAATCTTGGATTGATCTCGAATAAGAGCAAAGTTTTCGACAAAAATAATTTCTACCTTGAAGAATTTCCTGTCGTAAAACCAGAAAAACAAGTCAGTTTTGCAGCTGCCTAAATTGTTTGTGATTTTCCCTCAATCTAGACTGAACTGAATCTAGACTAGTTAGACTGAAACTCCTTATCAAATGTTTAGGGCTTCGCAGTGAATATGTAGGTTCTGGTTGAAAGAAATTTCTGGATCGTAAAGGCATTACAAAGTGTTATCTGTGAAAAATACTGCATAATATTACAGAAATGTACGTTATTTTTCTGAATTCCTCACTCACCGGCAAAGAACACAGCTTTGTCAGTACCTACCATCTTCATTTTAGCTTCATAATCATTCGATCTACAATCATTCAAAAGTTTTATTTTGAGTAATAGAAAGATTTAATGACATAAGGTCAAAAACACTTGAAAATCTTAAAGTTGAAAAAATTTTGTAATTATTAAAAGAATCCTAAAGTTGAAAAAATTAAAAATTAAAATCTTAAAGTTGAAAAATTTTTATAGTTATTAACATTTTATTAAGGATTTAATGAAATAAAGTCAAAAACACTTAAAAATCTTAAAGTTGAAAAAAATTTATATTCATGAAAAGAATCTTAAAGTTGAAAAAATTAAACGTTAAAATCTTTAAGTTGAAAAAATTTATATTTATTAAAAAGTTTTATTTTGAGTAATGGAAGGATCTAATGACATAAAGTCATTAAAGTTGAAAAAATTAAAAAATTAAAGTTGAATTAAAAAATTAAAGTTGAAAAAATTTGGAAAAACAAGGGATTTAAACAAAATAGCTTGGAGACATTTTTTGTTGGAAATACTTTGAAGGATCGATCCCTGAAGTTTGGAACATTAATTCTGGGACCCTGTATAAACGCCTGCAATGGTGCTTGGAGTAAAGACAAAAAGTCTCACTCCATTAAGGTATTTTCGGATACCCAAGTACCTGTTGCCGAGGTCGTAAATGATACTGTAGGGGTTTCAGTGCATTCAAATTTTTCTTTCTACTCCTTTTGTTCATTACAATCTACATACGTTTGACTCAAACCCAGAACTTTTTCTAGAAAAGTAGAAAAAATGTCAGAAATGTTTGAAAATAGGCTCATGGACTTGAAAAGGGCTACCGATGGTCTTTTCTGGACTCTTTTCAACTAACTCGTATTTTGCTTCGAATGTGGAAGGTCAACCACTTATCAGTCTCATCTTCTGCCGTTTCCGTCTTCGGATCGAAAGAACTTTTACCGAGCGCACGCACATGCCGATTCTCGACATTCCCGCGGTCCCCCATCACTCTCCTCTCCTTCTTGTCGTCTGCTTTATTTTTCTTTCTCTTCAACTACCCCATCCAGTTGCTTCTGTACTCTGCGCTTCTGCCGCGGAAGGTAAACGACCGCTAAAGTCCATCCATTACGATGAGGATTGAGAGAAGTAAGTAAGGAAAGCATCAATCAGAGTTAGATTGGAGAATTCTTGATCTTGGTAAATTCTGAATGAATTAATGAGAAGGATCATTATATCCATTTAGGCATTCAGATAGTAGTATTTTATTTGTATGTTATTTATTTTTATTTATTTAATTTATATGGGCATGACGCTCAATGACCGAATATAATTAATATATAACATCAGCACTACGATTATATGAACAGAGAGAAAACAAAAATGCTACTTAGTGCAAATAATATACATTTATTCTCTGAATTTTCCGAAAGATAGGGCATAAACGTCCACATTATCCTCACTATATGATCTATTCAAGATTCTCTGTGCTCTGATCAGAGGATTGTTCAGTAGGTAATTGGTGGCTGTCGCAGGAACATAGAAAGGAAGGCTATTTCTTGTACAATGCAGAGGGGCATGAAAACAAATTTGTTCATATTACAGTACAAAAATGCTCACATTCATTTGGTTATGAGGGAAGTTGAGGAACATTTAGGAAGAAGAAAATAACAGTGTTTGTGTTGGAAATGAGAGACTATGGTGTTAATCCATATTAAGAAGTAACAGATCATGAATAGAGTCTAACTGCACCAAATCAACCTTCTTATGAAGATCTGGAACTGCAGGGTTCAAAGTACTGATCTACTGAGATCTTGATATATAAGCAGATAAGTTGAGCCTCTAGGTTCTAGATTCTAGGTTCTAGATGATGACCTTTTGGGATCAAGAAGGTGGGATTCTATGCTTAAAAATCCTATCTGCCAGAATTAGGATGCTCGTCTTCCAGGATCAAGATGCTGATCTGTTATGCTCAAGATGCCAACTACTATATTGTACGGGATACCAAGTTGGTCTTTTTAGGATATCACTCCCTCATGGGAAAAGTGAAGTTGGAACCCCACTTGGTGCAAACCTCCAGTCTAACACCTTTTTTGTATAACTTTGGGAACCCAGGAGCGTATAAGAAAGAAAACTGTCCCTAAATTTGAACAAGAATGAGACAGATGTAAGAAAAACTGGCTAGCTACCTAAGTCCCAGGCGCTACAAGACTCCCTAACAACCTTCCTTCACTCACCTCGATCACAGGCTTTAATCTTCCAGTTTCGTACTTTCATCTTTACCAGATCCCTTTCCACGTCATCCATCCATAGTGTTCTTGGTCTCTCCTGCCGCCTTCTTTTTTCAAGTCTTGATTTCCAAATCATCTTAGGGGATATTTTATTAGGCATTCTCTCCAGATGTCCAAGCCACTGAATCAAACCACTGAATTCGTTTTGGAATGTTCCACACTAAGTGTACTTATGCTCTACATGTCTGGAGGAAGTGCAACTCAATAATGCGTATACTGCGGGTACAAAAAAGCCATACGTATAATCAGCATTGTAGGCCACTCTTCAAGCAGCTTAAAATCATGACAGTAATAAATCATCTTCATCTCCATCAAGTATGTCAAGCTGAGTGACTTTGCTGTCAGAGGTGACTCCCACTCATAATATGGAATTTCTTGAGCACTCGTTCAAATTGCATGTATTTCAAGTCCCTGATCTTCAATGGGATTGCGTTGTAGAGCTTAAAGATGTGCGGTGGTACTGGTCATCATATTATGATGTTAGAAATAAGAATCAGAAGGACCTGCCTTCTAATAGACTATCTCTAACACAGAACCAGTACCACCGCACATCTTTAAAGCTCTACAACGCAATCCCATTGAAGATCAGGGACTTGAAATACATGCAATTTGAACGAGTGCTCAAGAAATTCCAGACGTTGAATCCTTTCTACAGCATCAAAGAATACTTGGAAAGTGACATGAAAGAACATGTAAACTGTTTAACTGTGTGTCATGGGTGTTATACTCGTATTTAAGTAGATGTAGTTTAGTCAAGTAAGTATGAATATCTATCGGCAGCGGAGGAAATTTATAACAGTACTCACGCTTGCTTTTATAAACTAGATATGAGGTGCTCTGGAATATGTGTAGGCAAGAATGATACGCTAGTCTGTAGCCAATCATCTAGTCACTTTGTTTATCTAAGGTTAATTTTAAATTATCTAGTCATCACCAAAAAAAGTCACAATCTAGTCACTATTTGTTTTTATTCTATATAATTGGTTATTTTATGACGTTGACTATTGCCTATAATTCTGTGTAATTGAAGGGCTGACTTTTGAACCTTGATATTTAGACGCATTTTAGACGCATATTTAGACGCACGCGCGAGCTATTTAGACGCATTCTTGCCTTGTGAAAGGATTTTGAATAAAGATGTTATTATTATTATTATTATTATTATTATTAATCCGACTGGCTTTAATGAAACGTACTATATCTTTATTTTCAAGAATCGCCTCGATTTCCATATTGTTTCAGATTCGCCAACGTCCCCTTTCGTATACTGCCCCATATATTCTTCTCATTACTTTTCTTTCAAATATTCTTAGCTTGTTGGCGTCAGTGCTCAAAAGGGTCCATGCTTCGGCACCCTAACAAACCACCGGTCTAATCAGCATCAGGTATAATTTTTTTTAAGTTCCCTGGACAGCAGTTTTTATTTAAAGAGCTTGGTATTGGCGTAGAACGCCCGGTTTCCCAGAATAATCCTACGATCAATCTCTGCTGTAATACTGTTGGTACTGGTAATAATTCAGTCACTGCTACAATAAGTATATCGAAAAATATACCATGGAACCCTACCCTAAGGTAGATTTGTTATCAGGAAACATACATCTGAAGACTGCGAATCTTCACCGCTTCAATCGAAGATTAAAAACCCCTTCTATCGATTGACGCTCGGCTTGAAATTGGGACTTCGTTAATTAAGTTCGAAAGCAAAATGAAGCGAGAAGCAAGACTACCGTATAACGGACGGGTTAACGGCGTTTGGAATCCCCGAAAAACCTTCATCTGAAACCTGCTCACCAACCACATGAGTTCGAGTCACAAGTCATCCAGTCTAATGAAATGAGCTGAAAAATCGAAGATGTCTGCTTGAGAACCTACTTAATGATCCAGCAATTCTACCGATATAACTCGTGCACTATTCTTTTCAGAAGGGTTTGAATCGAAAAAATAATTTAATTAGTACCTTGATGAACGCTGAATGTTTTTTGGTGGAGGCTCCCCCACAAATTTGTAGCATTGTCCCCACTAGGTAAGCAAACGCAAAACTGTGTCGTTCATGGAGCCGAACTGTCTTTCATTTTGGCGTTTTCGAACTAGCTTCGAATTTGTCGAATTCGCAAGTTACAACCAAAGGAAACTGATATTTCTAGTTTTGAATACAAGATAGTAAGCCTGTAAATCTTATATTTATAGAAACAATAAATTGCCTTTCCTACCTCCACTGGGCGATAGGGACGTTCTCCTTCCAGGTATGTAATATTCATATATCCTTACACGCCTCGGAGGCGTATGGTTACTATTAACGTGCATGTTAAATAGTAACTGTGTCTGTGTGGCGTAATTTTCGCAATAACGGATCATATTTATAGGTAAGTCTCCCAGACGTGGTACACATTGAAACAAAACCTACATTTTTATATGATCTGATTTGAGTTGTATAAGCCTTTGGAATCGAGCAAGAAAAAAATATTTAACCCCCCTCAAAATTTGATGTTTTACGTTTCAAGGTACGTAGAATACGAAAATCCAATAAAAAAAACGTCTGCCAAGTGGGTGTGGCACATAGCTTCCTCGTATCCATAACCCGATTATATAGATTATCCGATGCATAGTAGTTAATCTCAAAACACCAATCTCTAAGTACCTTCCACTACCCTCATAGAGGACCATCTGCAAGCTAATCTGGACAACCCTAGAAAATGTCATCAAATTCGGATGAAAAAGTAAGTGAGTAGATGTATGTGATTGGATCAAAAAAATAGCTTCCTCGTATCCATAACCCGATTATATAGATGATCCGATGCATAGTTGTTAATCTCAAAACACCAAACAAGTTGATCTGTAACATCCCTGAAAATTTCATTGAAATCGGAAGGAAAATGTAGAAGTTATGGCCGTTACAAGGAATTCACGTTTGCGCACGCGCAGTGGCTACTATCAGTCCGTCGGTGGTGATTTTCATGGGGGACCATCTAAATACTAATCTGTAACATCCTTGAAAATTTCATTGAAATCGGGTGGAAAATGTAGAAGTTATGGCCGTTACAAGGAAATTCACGTTTGCGCATGCGCAGTGGCTACTTTCAGTCCGAAGGTGGTGATCTTCATTGGGGACCATCTACAACCTGATCCGCATAATCCCTGAAAATTTCATCGAAATCGGGTAGAAAAAGTGGAAGTTATGGCTGTTACAAGGAAATTCACGTTTGCGCATGCGCAGTGGCTACTATCAGTCCGAAGGTGACGATTTTCATAGGGGACCGTCTACACACCAACTCGCACAATCCCTGAAAATTTCATTGAAATCGGATGAAAAATGTAGAAGTTATGGCCGTTACAAGGAATTCACGTTTGCGCATGCGCAGTCGCTTCTATCAGTCCGGGGATGATGAATTTCATAGGGGACCGTCTACACACCAACCCGCACAATCCCTGAAAATTTCAATGAAATCGGACAATAACTTCGTATAGATATGCGCGTTACAAGGAATTCATGACAGTCAGACAGACAGACAGACAGACAGACACACAGACACACAGACACACAGACACTGAACCAAAATTGTTCAGAAGGGTCTAAAACGCAAAACGCGAGTGAAAATTTTGATTTTGGAGAACTTTTTTTTTCGTCCTTGAAAAGTGAAAACAAAGCTTCCGCTACCTTGGTAGACTCGGAAGCAATTCCGTCCGTCCGCCGTACGCAAACGTTCGCTCGCCTAAACCTTTCTGAACAATTTTAGTTCCGTGTCTGTCTGTCTGTGTGTCTGTCATGAATTCCTTGTAACTGGCATAACTATACGAAGTTATTGTCCGATTTCTATGAAATTTTCAGGGATTGTGCGGGTTGGTGTGACGGTCACCTATGAAAATCATCACCTTCGGACTGATAGTAGCCACTGCGCATGCGCAAACGTGAATTTCCAACAACAACAACAACACAACAACAACAACAACAACAATCCCCCATCCCATCTCGATCCGTGTTGGAGGTTTGGCGGTACCTTGGAGTCGACTTCATGGGGGTGGCCACCATTAGTGCCAGCCGTGTGGACCTTGGTAGAGCGCTAGCTCGCGTTACCAAGGCTCCATTGAAGCCACAGCAGAAGCTGCGCCTCCTCCGCACGTACTTACTGCCAAAGCTGACCTATGGGTTAGTCTTTGGCAGGCTTACGGCGGGGAGGCTGCAAGAGTTAGATCGACAAGTTCGCTCTGCTGTGCGCTCTTGGCTGAGGTTCCCACCTGGTGTCCCAAGTGCCTATTTTCACGCACCGGTCAAATCCGGTGGGCTTGGCATTGTGTCTCTCTCGGCATGTATCCCTTCATTGCGCCGCCAGCGCCTGCTAGCCCTTCAAGGGTCGAGCTGGGAGGTCGCCCGTGCAGCTGCTGATCTTGATTTTGTCAGGCAGCAGTTAGCATGGTGCGACCGAGCAACACCATCTGCTCCAAAACCCAGTTCGTCTGCTGAGTTTGCTGCTGCGCTGCATGAGTCAGTAGATGGTAAAGAACTCCGGCAGTGCTCCGAAAGCCCTGTCTCTTCCCAATGGGTAGATTGGGCTTCGGAGGGCATTGGGGCCCGCGACTACCGACACTTCCACGCCGTCCGCATGGCAACTCTGCCAACTGCGGTACGGTGTTCGAGGGGTAGTCGTGGGACAACCTTACCCCTTTGCCAAGCCTGTCGGAGTGGAAATGAACATCTGTATCATGTAGTGCAGCAGTGTCCTCGGACTCATGGGGGCCGCATTTTACGTCATGATGCGGTCGCCAAGCAGATAGCAGGTGCTTTGTCATCTAGCGGCTGGGATGTTGAGAGAGAGAGATTGTATCACATGCCAAGTGACCAGGGTAAGAAGCCCGACATCGTTGCCGTCAAGCCCGACCAGTCTTGCATTATCCTGGATGTCCAAGTTGTCAATGGCAGCTTGGACATGGAGCAGACTTGGCGGGCTAAGATAAGAAAGTATGATAGAAATGATTTACGGCAAGCAGTGTCGGAGCTAAAAGGAGTGGCACCCAACAACATCAGGGTGATGGCTGCAACCTTATCATGGCGCGGGGTGTGGTGCGGGAAAAGTGCCACGGAGTTGCGTGAGTTGGGCATCTCAGTAGGCGTACTCCGTGGTATCACCACCCGTGTCCTGCTCGGCTCATATTTGAACTGGTGGTCGTTCTATAGAGGCACTTCCCTTCATCCCTCTCTCCCACCCCCACCTTCCTCATCTTCCCTCATCCCTAGGGCCGGCGTCGGGTGAGTCCTGGGCGTCCTCCCCATTATTTAATTATTTATTTATTTATTTTTATTTTATGGCGTGCCCCCTCCGTCAAAAAAGACATTTTGTCTTTGAGGGGAGTTCAAAAAAAAAAAAAAAATAAAAAAAATAACGGCCATAACTTCCACATTTTCTACCCGATTTCGATGACATTTTCAGGGATTATGCGGATTAGGTTTTAGATGTTTCCAATGAAAATCGAAGCCTTGAAATTTACAGAGGCCTTGTAACAGCCATAACACTTACATTTTTCATCCGAATCTCATGAAATTTTCTAGGATTGTCCAGATTAGCGTGTAGATGGTCCCCTATGAGGGTGATGAAAGGTACTTAGAGATTGGTGTTTTGAGATTAACTACTATGCATCGGATCATCCATATAATCGAGTTATGGATACGAGGAAGCTATGTGCCACACCCACTTGGCAGACGTTTTTCGATTTGTATTCAATTTTGCTTTCTGAGAAACCAGTAATCAAATTTCCATAATATGGAGCTCTCATATTCAATTCATATTATGAAGCTCTCTGTTTTTCGAATCGAGTGTGAAGCGTTTAGTTCTTTCTAATAAACTTGATTGTGAAGGAGTGAAGGCAGTATGGTGTGGTAGGTAGTACCAAATTTTCCAATGGTTGGTAGGTAAAAAAAACTGAAAATCATTGCCCAAAGGTTTATTATTTTGCGTATAGATCACCCTTCTGTATAGATCCCTCCCTACCAACTGTAGGTACCTACTACCTACTAGGGCATTTTTGAAAATTTCAACCCCAACCACCAACCAAATGGAAATGAAGGGTTGAAATGTTCAAAAATGCCCTAGTAGGTAGTAGGTACCTACAGTTGGTAGGCAGGGATTTATACAGAAAATAATAAACCTTTGACCAATGATTTACAGCGGTTTTTTTAATGTAAACTTTCAAATGACACAGTTTTCTTCACTATTTCAACGTCGTGGAACTAAAATTTTCGAAAGACCAAGTTTTCTCCTTCATTTCAACTTTCGCACTTCAAAAATGTAATGTATGTTTTATCGCGTAGTTGTTGGAATTGACCTCATCCTTATTCAATGGTGCGTCCCCAGGAATGCGTGCATTACTGAACTGTATGTTTTCTTCCACTGAGATCCCACGAATTTGACGATTAAGAATTCAGTATTCCTTCTAGAGCTCTTGCGTAGATCGTGAGTTGAATGTACATTTCACGCTCAATCGCACATAATCATAACTAACCCAAATTTTCTCCGCGGAGTGGCCCGGTCGACAATAGGGGTGTGGGTGATTGAAGGGGGGATCGTTTCCCGGGACACCGTTACCTAATTATACCGGATTCTAGACTGAGCGAGGTGTTCCCATCCTACCTCAATGCGATATTTATGAAGAGGGATTTGTGGTTCATAACTCGCCCGTCGTATGGAAATGAGGCGCCGGAACGCTATTCCGATGCCTTGACCTCCTTAATTATGTTGACTGACAATACCGCAAATCAACCTGATGCTGAGTGATTGAGTTGGTATCTCAAATGTTTGTGTAGACAAGATCCCTACTTATAATCGGTGATAAGGGTTAGTAGGTATTTCTCTCAAGAACCGGCGCTCAAAGTTTAAAAGTTGTTGAAATCTTTTAGTTTTCCAATTCCCTTGGTAGATGCACTAATGAATTTCGAAAATCCTTGAAAATTTCAAATTTAGGTACAATTTTTAAACTTTGAGCACCGATTCTTGAGAGAAATACTAACCCGGAGCGAGGAATGAATGGCGACCGACTGAGACCCCTGAAGTTGTCGCTATAGTATGTATCGCTAGGAATGTGGATTGGAAACTATTCCCCATTTTTTAGACGATCCTCAGGACTCCAAGGTGTCTTTATTGAGATCCAAGATGGAACAAGCGGGTGGATTTAAAAGGCGGATACAAGAGTAGTCTGAATAAAGCACAACTAAAGCAAGATACCTCCTCACTGCTCTTGATGGATTAGAGCCTCAATATAGAAGTTCTTCATCAGTTCATTCCCTCATTTTAAGGGTTAATCACGTTTCAAAAGCTTCTAAGAGGTTCATGGCTGCCGCGTTGGGACTATGAATACTTAACAGCAGTAAATGGTTTTAATCCAACCTGGGCCATCCAAATAAGGTGTACTCAGTTACTGAGCTGTCCATAACTTTTGAGAGCCAGAAACCCAAGAAATGTTGGCAATTTTTCCAGTTTCTTGCTAATAGCTCAAAAATGATGTATTCTACAAAAAATTTTACTCAAACAAAAGTTAATCAGAATACTATCACTCACTGTCATTAGCCTCTTTCAATCGAGGAGGCAGGCAACATTTCTTGACTTGGATCACGATGTGTAATGTTCTCGCTTCGTTAATAATGAACTGAAGAATAAGAGGTCAATTTTACCGAAACCGCACTTTCACGCACAGTATTACAAGAATATTACGTGATAGTAATATTCAATAATACTATTTTTTGTTCTAACTGCCCAACGGTAAGTATAGGTCGGCAACTCACACAGATAAGGAATGCCGGTAATTATACAAAAGTAAGGTAAGGTAAGGCACCTCCCGTATTTATTTAATATCGAAGACAGTAATGTCTTTTATAATTTATAATTAGACAATTCGCAAGAATTATTTAAAATCCAACTCACGTTTGAAAGCAATAGAGTACCTTCCTTTCCGATACAGATTCGTCCATTGTTCCCACCGAGTAGGTATCTGTTTCTATTAGCAATCCTTATCAATTGAATAACAATTATCAAAAAACTGTCATCCTAAGTATCACAACGTTTGGCATTATGATTTAGTTTTTGAGTTAAGTAATATTCCATGTCAATTTAAGAAGTGGCGTGATTATTCAGTCCTTCTTTTGATCCTTGGCGTCCTCTTCGAGCCTCGACTAGTTTACGTAAGTACCTATCTACCTAATAATAGGTACTAGTCTATCTAATGAAATTGAGGATTCGAGAATATCCGGTGAGAGGAAGATTTCATATAAAATGATCACCAGTTCATACAATATTGATCTAATTATTATAGTTTATCATTACAACAGTTTTGGGCAATGAAAAAACCGACGCCCTTGCAGATGAGTGGACCATCCATCGCTTAATGATGATAATTGATTAGGTACCCAGTTAGTGAATGTTTCTGGACTCTTTCATCAATTTAAGATAGTTTTCAATTTTTAAAAACAAATGAAACCACCCAGCCGACCAAATTTTGAGTTTGGTATTGATTTGAAGGCCTGAAGAAGAATCATCGTCGCAGCATCGTGGAGCAAAGTATTTGCAACCCATTAGGGGGGGACCTCCGATGAGGTTATTTCAATCCTATTGCTTGCCAATGAGTTACGTCTGTATCCAGTGAATGTAGACTATTTTCCGTACTACTTTCTACTGTTTCTTAGGATTTTATTGAATGGAAAACTCATCCTGAGAAAACTTTAAAACGTACGGAAAATTATTCAAAACTTTCCAGAGAAAACAAAAAAATTTTTTTTTTAATTAAAAAAATAAATTAATACAAATAAAATATTTTTAGAAAGTTGCTAATTTTCTGAATTTGAGAACCAGTAATGTCAAAATTTCGGTTTTTCGTTGTTTATAAGAAGAGAGCAAGTAAGGGTAGACAATACACAATAATGATGTTGACAAGACCAATTATGATGAAGTAATTAAAAAGGCCAACATTTTCCCCCGATTTCCCCACGACTACGCGCTTATTCAGAGATGTTACAGTTTTTTCGATGCGTGCTAAGTGCTCTCTTGACCACAAACTTGAAGGTTTTATAATTTTTTTAGTTCGATCATGAAGTTCCATGACTGGAACTTGACTAATACGAAGATATTGAGCGGAGTTTGAACCCAATTAGCTTCTCAAGGGCGCACCTGAACTCAAATGACACGACCCGACCCGGCACCCACCATCCAATTACCCGTGTCATCTCCTACCCACATCTCCATTTCCGTTTTTTATTCCTTTTTGCACTCTTAGGTTTTTTTAGTCTTGAAGACGAGGTACCGAATTAGCCAAAGATTAGTTTTCAGTCTTGAGAACAGGATCTTCTTTGGACCGGATCATCCTAGTTTCTTCCACTCTTTGGCAGTCATCCTAGAACAAAGGCACCGTGCCCTTTGAAATGGTCGTCGGATGACCGAGTCACGAAATCATTTATCTGTAGGGATTTAGGCGTAAAACAACTCCACGATGCACACATTATTGCCTACATCCTAATCCGAGGTAGACTTGCCGGTCATTATTAGAGATTATCTCGTTGATGGGGGATACTCAACGATGGAATCCAACTGCAATACTCTCTTAGATTCTTACCTTAGTGTCAAGTCTCATCAATGAACTGGTACCATTACATTGGCACACTCTCGATGACACTGATTCCTCTAGCAAGCAGCCTCTAACCTATGTCATAGAAAAGGAATTTAATTTAATTTATTTCTCATGTAGAAGTAAAAATCAATGACCAATTTTTCAACTGAAAAAAAATCTATATTTTAAATCAATTTTTAAGTTGCGATTCAAATCAAAAATGAATCTTTAAAAAACCAAAGAACCAAAATAAATCAAACAATTGATTTCATTATTTAAATTATAAATGATGTAAATGACTTAAATTGTAACTTAAAAATGACGTAAAAGTAGAATTCAAAACTATGTAAAAACGTCTGCCAAGTTGGTGTGGCACATAGCTTCCTCGTATCCATAACCCGATTGTATAGATGATCCGATGCATAGTAGTTAATCTCAAAGCACCAATCTCTAAGTACCTTTCACTACCCTCATAGGGGACCATCTACACGCTAATCTGGACAATCCTAGAAAATTTCATCAAATTCGGATGAAAAATTAAGTGAGTAGATGTATGTGATTGGATCAAAAAAATTCTTACCCTCGGCTGGGATTCGAACCCGCGATCCCTGGAGCACAAATCAAACCTCTGTCCTCTGAGCTATTGAAGCCTTGTCATGTATTAGATTTGAGATTCTCACAGGAGACCATCCCTCTATGAATGAACCCCTCTATGAAGAACAATTCTCTATGATTTTCATAGGGGACCATCTAAACACTACTCTGTAACATCCCTGGAAATTTCATTGAAATCGGATTGAAAATGTAGAAGTTATGGCCGTTACAAGGAATTCACGTTTGCGCATGCGCAGTCGCTTCTATCAGTCCGGAGATGATGATTTTCATAGGGGACCATCTACAACCTAATCCACATAATCCCTGAAAATTTCATCGAAATCGAGTGGAAAATGTGGAAGTTATGGCCGTTAGAAGGAAATTCACGTTTGCGCATGCGCAGTGGCTACTATCAATCCGAAGGAGGTTATTTTCATAGGGGACCATCTAGATACTAATCTGTAACATCCCTGAAAATTTCATTGAAATCGGATGGAAAATGTAGAAGTTATGGCCGTTACAAGGAATTCACGTTTGCGCATGCGCAGTCGCTTCTATCAGTCCGAGGATGATGATTTCCATAGGGGACCGTCTACACACCAACCCGCACAATCCCTGAAAATTTCATCGAAATCGGACAATAACTTCGTATAGTTATGCGCGTTACAAGGAATTGATGACAGACGGACAGACAGACAGACACACAGACAGACACACAGACAGACAGACACGGAAACAAAATTGTTCAGAAAGGTCTAAAACGCAAAACGCGAGTGAAAATTTTGATTTTGGAGAACTTTTTTTTTCGTCCTTGAAAAGTGAAAACAAAGCTTCCGCTACCTTGGTAGACTCGGAAGCAAAATAGAATCGTCAAAAGAAGAATGATGTAAAATTTCAAAATTTGAAATCGGCACCCAAGTTAAAAGTTTCCAGGAAAACACCAAAACTCGCGTAATTTTTTTTAAGACCGTTTATTTGTCAATATATTAATTAGTTACATTTGAGGTATTGTACATCAGGTAACTATCTAGATATTTACTTCGCATATACTACGCATTTCTTATGCAAGTGTTAGTCCAATGACTTTCACCACATTAAAGTTGCACTTCAGCATCCAAGGTCCAGTGGCTTGTATTGGTCCTTTTCAGACGTCGGATTTCTTGAGTGTTGTCCAGAAGCTGGATGGCTTCTGGGTTTGTGTGTGCGTGAAGCCTCTTTTCGTAGTTTCTCGCGTATCTTTTTGCTACCTCGCTAGTCTCAATTTTAAGGCCCTTGTGGAGGTCATCATTACGAATGTACCACGGAGCATTCACAATACTCCTCAGTATCTTATTTTGGAACGTTTGAATAATTTTCATGATACTTTTAGCTGTGCATCCCCATAGCTGTGTACCATAGGTCCAAATTGGCATAAGTCCTATTTTGTATAACAGCAGTTTGTAGTGTAAGCTCAGCTGTGAATGTCGGCCCAGGAGCCAATACAGTTTTCTGAATTTGATTGCTAGCTGTTCCTTTTTTCTTTTTGACGTGTTCTTTCCACTTCAGCTTCGTACCTCGTGTCATTCACAGATACTTAGCTGAGTTGGAATATGGGACTGTGCATTGATTCAACATCAGCGGCATATTTGTAATTTTTTTGTTGGTGAAGTTCACATGAGTGGATTTGGTTTCGTTTAATTTGAGGCGCCATTTTTGAGTCCAATCTCCAATAGCATTCGTAGCTTCCTGTAGCTGTTCTGTAGAGGTTTCAACTGTGTCAGTAACTGCCAAAACTGCTGTATCGTCTGCGAATGTGGCTATAGTTGTTCCCAATTTGCGAGGAACATCATGTGTATATAGCAAGTAAAGGATGGGTCCAAGAACACTTCCCTGCGGGACACCTGCTCTAATTTTGTTGAGATTTGAGTATTCATCTTCATTTTGGTTTATTATTTTCAATAATAAGCCTTTGGAATCGAGCCAGAAAAAAAAAATTTAACCCCCCCTCAAAATTTGATGTTTTACGTTTCAAGGTACGTAGAATACGAAAATCGAATTAAAAAATTTCCGTCCGTCCGCCGTACGCCGTACGCGGCACTTTTCTTAGCAACACTGGACCGATTTGGTTCAAATTTGGTATATGGGCTCCATTTGGGGTCTAGTTGTGCGCCGAAGCTTTTGGTTGATGTAGGTCACTTCTAAGGGGTGAAAATTAAGGGTTGAAATTTTCAAGAGTGCCCTAGCTCGAAAACTCTCGAAATAAAGGTATCGTTTTTTCACCAATTTTAAATAGTATCGAATTTTTAAAAATTTTTGAGACCACCCGGAGCTCTGTAGGACAAACCGTTCGGTCCCTACGAGTACTTGAAGGTTTTCCTTCGATAAAACAGAATCATGAGTGTGAATCGCAAAAGAGGTCTAATCTCCATTCAAATTTTATCGGACTAAAATGCGATCGCTGTTCATTTCTTCGATTTGTTTACAGTTTTGCCTTCTGCGTAACCAGTAATCAAATTTCCATATTAAGCTTTCTATTTTTCCAATCGAGTGTGAAGCGTTTAGTTCTTTCTAATAAACTTGATTGTGAAGGTGTGAAGCCAGTATGGTGTGGTAGGTAGTACCTAGCTGGTAGGTAAAAATATGAAATCATAGGAACACAGAATGTGTTTTTGCGATACTAGTCATCCGTTAAATAAAAACGCTGCAAATCATTGCTCAAAGGTTTATTATTTTCTGTACAGATCACCCTTCTGTATAGATCACTGGTTCTCCATCAATAGCACCTACCACCACCTTCTCCCTTGACCTTCCCTCTAAAATTTCAGCTTCCTGCGTTCAACAGGAGAGAAAATGGCCTTGGAGCTCACTCAGCTGATCAGTGACCACTCAGGCGCCTTCAGCATTCTCCTTTGACCCTGCCTCTCAGATTTCAGGTTCCTGCGTTCAACAGGAGAGGAAATGGCCTTGTAGCTCAATCAGCTGATCAGTGACCACTCAGGCGCCTTCAGCATTCTCCCTTGACCTTCCCCCTCAAATTTCATGTTCCTGCGTTCAACAGGAGAGGAAATGGCCTTGGAGCTCACTCAGCTGATCAGTGACCACTCATGCGCCTTCAGCATTCTCCATTGACCCGCCCTCTCAAATTTCAGGTTCCTGCGTTCAACAGGAGAGGATATGGCTTTGGAGCTCACTCAGCTGATCAGTGACCACTCAGGCGCCTTCAGCATTCTCCATTGACCCGCCCTCTCAAATTTCAGGTTCCTGCGTTCAACAGGAGAGGAAATGGCCTTGGAGCTAACTCAGCTGATCAGTGACCACTCAGGCGCCTTCAGCATTCTCCTTTGACCCGCCCTCTCAAATTTCAGGTTCCTGCGTTCAACAGGAGAGGAAATGGCCTTGGAGCTCACTCAGCTGATCAGTGACCACTCAGGCTCCTTCAGCATTCTCAATTGACCCGCCCTCTCAAATTTCAGGTTCCTGCGTTGAACAGGAGAGGAAATGGCCTTGGAGCTCACTCAGCTGATCAGTGACCACTCAGGCGCCTTCAGTATTCTCCATTGACTTTTGATTATGGAAATTTGATTACTGGTTGGTTACGCAGAAGGCAAAACTGTATACAAATCGAAGAAATGAACAGCGATCGCATTTTAATCAGAAAAAATTTCAACGGAGATTAGACCTCTTTTGCGATTCACACTCATGATTCTGTTTTATCGAAGGAAAAGCTTCAAGTACTCGTAGGGACCGAACGGTTTGCCCTACAGAGCTCCGGGTGGTCTCAAAAATTTTTAAAAATTCAGTACTATTTAAAATTAGTGAAAAAACGATACCTTTATTTCGAGAGTTTTCGAGCTAGGGCACTCTTGAAAATTTCAACCCTTAATTTTCACCCCTTAGAAGTGACCTACATCAACCAAAAGCTTCGGCGCACAACTAGACCCCAAATGGAGCCCATATACCAAATTTCATCGAAATCGGTCCATGGTAACTAAGAAAAGTGCCGCGTACGGCGTACGGCGTACGGCGGACGGACGGAAATTTTTTTATTCGATTTTCGTATTCTACGTACCTTGAAACGTAAAACATCAAATTTTGAGGGGGGGTTAAAATTTTTTTTTTCTTGCTCGATTCCAAAGGCTTATTATTGAAAATAATAAACCAAAAACAACAATAATAAATGTGGAGTTGACGTTAACATGACAACCAATAAACATATCACCAGATGTTTTTTCTGTCGCTTTTTCGTGACGATTTTTTTTCGGTAGGTCATCGCAAAAACACATTCTGTGTTAAAAATGTTGGTGGGTAAAAAACGCTGCAAATCATTGCTCAAAGGCTTCTTCACTCTTCAGATCACTGATCAGCTGAGTGAGTTCCGAAGCCATTTTCAATCCTATTGAATGGAAGTGCTCTTCCAGGCGTCTCCAGCATTCGAGGAGATCTTCTTCACTCCTCAGATCACTGATCAGCTGAGTGAGCTCCGAAGCCATTTTCAATCCTATTGAATGGAAGTGCTCTTCCAGGCGTCTCCAGCATTCGAGAAGATCTTCTTCACTCCTCAGATCACTGATCAGCTGAGTGAGCTCCGAAGCCATTTTCAATCCTATTGAACGCAGGAAGCTGAAATTTGAGAGGGAAGGTCAAGAGAGAATACAGATGGTGGTAGGTGCTATTGATGGAGAACCAGTGATCTATACAGAAGGGTGATCTATACAGAAAATAATAAACCTTTGGGCAATGATTTGCAGCGTTTTAATTCTGAAGTATCTATTGCTGAGGTAAGATTCCAGAATTTGGCAATATTGATTAGGCAACATCCCTTGTAGTTTATTGTTTAGTCCATCGTGCCACACTTTATCGAAAGCCTGTGACACATCAAGAAATACAGCACTACACACTTGTTTATTTTCCAGTGCATTTTCAATTACATCTGTTATCCTATGGACTTGTTCAATCGTTGAATGTTTTGTTCTAAAACCAAACTGGTGTTGTGGAATTGAATTCCTTTCTTCTATTATGTTTATGAGTCTTTTCTTTAGTAGCTTCTCAAACAGCTTGAAGAGAACTGGAAGGTGAAATTGGTCTGTAGGAGTTGACGTCCGAAGGTTCTTTGCCTGGTTTCAAGATCATGATCACTTCAGCAATTTTCCAAGATTGAAGAACATGTTTTAATCGAAACGCTGCATTTATGAGGTGTAGTAGCTTACGCAATCCTATCTCTGGAAGTTCTTTTAACACTTGACCAGTGATCAGGTCATATTCTGGCGCTTTTCTGGCGTAAATGTGATACAACTTTCTTATGTGTATTTTCTTTCTGATACAAAAACATCAAGCTTTTATAGAGTCTTGGGGATTTCAAAGACCTAGAGTCAAAAACGACGGGTTGCAAATAATAACAACTCCAAAAGGAACTTTACTGTTAAAAGTTCACGTAACTGGAGAATCGATTTAGTTGTACCACCTACTCATGAATCGATTCTTTTGGGAAGTCGTTTCCTTGTTGTAGGATTTCCTACTTATGTTATACACTAAATTTGTACATAATTATTGTTAGGTTCAAAGGTAGAGCGTACGAAGTTACTACATTGTGAGAGGTTTTATTAGGTGTCGTAAAGGAACACATTTGTTATGAGGTCATCATCCTTTCAATGGAGTTGTTAACGACTAATAAGCAAGGTGATAGTCAGGTGTCACGAGGAGGAGAAATGCGATGAGATAAGGAAGGGAAGACTCCCAGCGTCGATCCATCATAATTTATAATGGTAGACGAGGGGGTCAAAAGAGTATTAAGTTCTCGTATTGATCATAAAACATTCCGCCCACGTGAGGCCGAGCTACAGAGGCGCGGGGGGTGGCGAATTAGCGAAAAACTGGTTCCTCGACTTGAGCCGAGGCTGAGGTACAGTTATCGTGGAAACCACAAGATGCAGCCTTGCTCGGGTGGACGACGACACCCAACTTTGAAAGTGGGGCACTCAGGTGATCCTACTCTATAATATATTTGGTATTGTGACAGAAGGTCAAGTACTACATCTGTACTATAAACCGAAAACCCCATTAGTTATAGAGGAGTTGAAGATGAAACCTACAGAGGAAAAACAGGAAAAGTCCATTTTTTGTGAAAATTCAGTTGAGGTTAGCAACAATCTCTACACGAGGTCTGGTTTCTGTTAGATACCATGAAACAGGAGAAAACCGAGTAGAAAGCCTCTCATACCGAAAATACTTGAGCAGGTACCTACTTATGGATTTTTCCTGTTTTTGTTTTTCTTTCCTAGTTATTCATCTGTTTATTAAGAAACTCTTACTTTCTCATTTGAAATAAATTCGTTTTGCTATCTAAAAGTAATATATTTAATTTCAAAACAAGTTTAATTAAATTTCCAAATTGAAAGGTTGAGGTTAACGATCGGTGGCATTTCAGCATTTCATACGTAAGACGGTGAAATGCCACACTTTACATAAATATTAAATTATCAGTGTTGTGTTCTACGTATATTCGAGTGAGGGCGATGGTCCTCTCGATACACTGAATTTTAAACTAGCCTGAACCCTACTCAATAGCGAGATTGATCCCTAAGCGTACGGCTTTGGCACTACATCCGCGGCGCCTCGCGGCCGACCGTCCAGATAAGTGCTTGAATTTTCTATCCGCAAACCTCAGCATCTGGACCCAGACCTACCGGCGGGAAGAGGAGCATTTACCTAATGAAGCCTACTGTTCTGAAGAGGTTCCTAAGAGGAGATAGAGGTTCGGTGCCTTTATGGGGCAAACCATTCCCTCTGAGGAACTGGGCTGTGGGTAAGACAAGAAATGATAAGTCAGATTGACTAGGTACGAATGCATGTAGGAAGACCCCTGAGAGCGGCTTTTATACTTTAGCTATAATGGTGAGGGGAGAATGAAAAAGAGGTGACATCAGATGACGTGTTCTTTCCCTTACTCACCTCATCTGTGTTGGTGATGACTCATGCCACTCTGAGTACTCCTACACCTCACTTTATTGGAGAACTAACGAGCATAGATGTATGACATTACAATCAGAAAGAAGAAAACTGTAATTTTGCTTCTGTGTCTGTGTGTCTGTCTATCAAGAAATCCTCCTTGCCACAGCCATTACTTCCACATTTATAACCCGATTTTGATGAAATTTTCAGGGATTGTGCGGGTTGGCGTGTAGACGATCCCCGATGAAAATCATCACCCCTCACTGATAGTAGCCGCTGCGCATGCGCGAACATGAATTCTTTGTCACAGCCATAACTTCCACATTTTCTATCCAATTTCGATGATATTTTCAGGGATTATGCGGGTTAGGTTGTAAATAGTCCACAATAAAAATCAAAGCCTTAAAATTTACAGAATCCTCTGCGCATGAGCAAACGTAAAATCCTTGCGACAGCCATAATATGTACATTTTTCATACGAATTTGATGAAATTTTCTAGGATTGTTCAGTTTGGCGTGTAGATGGTCCCCTATAAGGGTAATGAAAGGTACTTAGAGATTGATGTTTTGAGTAAACTACTATGCATCAGATCATCGATACAATCGGGTTTTGGATACGAGGAAGCAATGTGCCACACCCACTTGGCAGGCCTTTTTTTTACGTGAAATCCAGATAAGTGAGTGTTTTACTGAATGGTTTCCTTTCCCATACTTACCAACTTTCTGCCCAGGTTAGTATGATGATTATAGTTAGCCTGAAGGTGTTCACGAGATAGTAAAATTCGTCCGACTGGACCCTTGAAACCGCCCACGGTGCCCCCTCATAATAGCGCCTGAAGTTTTTACTGGTGGGCTTTTGTACTTTCTTGAGTCTAGGAGGAACCTAATGTGCGCTAATTAAAGGACTAGTAAACGCTCATTAGCGGAATGAGGGCGTATATCGCCTTCATGAGAGCAAAAACCGCTTCAGACGAATCAGCCTGAGGGTACGTACTCGGGGATTATGGGTGGTTGAACTCATCTCTTCAGCTTCTCTGTAGGATATTGTGGTAGAGGCTGTTTGGAACGAGACACCAATCATAGTGCTTGAAAACAGAGTTTTGCTACATAATTCGTATGTACTTCAACTATTTGTAAATCAACTAACTAATTTTTGATTTTTGCCGATGGTGCAGAGGTGATGTATATCGTGGAGAGAAATATTTCGTGATTAACAGAGAAGTCACGAAATTTTTCTCTCAATGATCAACTAACCAATTTATTTCTCACGGCCTTATAGAATTTCATCTCCAAAACCTTGATATGTGATAAATCACAAAGGAAAAATTGGCCATTTTAAATTCTTTACTACATCACTAGGTACTGTTTTCATATTGACACCGTTCTTGGACTATTCCAATATTCATGAAACGATGATTTTCTCAACGGTAGTTTTCAATATTCAAAATCTCCAAAAATCTTCTTTGTTTTCACTTTTCAAGGTCTGAAAAAAAGTTCTCCAAAATCAAAATTTCCACTCGCGTTTTACTTTTCAGACCTTTCTGAACAATTTTGGTTCCGTGTCTGTGTGTCTGTCTTGAAATCCTTGTAACCGGCATAACTATACGAAGTTATTGTCCGATTTCGATGAAATTTTCAGGGATTATGCTGATTAGGTTGTAGGTGGTCCCCAATACAAATCAAGGCCTTAAAATTACAGTAACCTCTGCGCATGCGCAAACGTAAAATCCTTGCAACAGTCATAACACTTACATTTTTCATCCGAATTTGATGAAATTTTCTAGGATAGTTCAGATTGCTTAGATTTTTCACGTCTACTTAGATATTACTTAGAGATTGATCTATATAATCGGGTTATGGATACGAGGAAGCTACCTATGTGCCACACCCACTTGTATTTGACCGGACGAGGTATCGCTGCGAAGTCTAATCTTGTAATAGTCGTAACTCTGATGTTGTAATAATCGTAAATATTGAACAAAATTACGAACCTTTTATAATTTTTCTCCTACAAACCTCCTTTTTCCCATTTATGCTCCATAAAGTGAGATGAAATGAAGTACCTCAGCCATTTCCTGTTGTTGCCGACGTCATTAGCTGTCTCCCAAAGGGAAGGTCCTAATTTGTTCCGATGATTTCGCTCACGGCCATTTACTCCCTCAGTCCTGTAAGTAGGGAGGGGTTCACCAACGACCTAACTCTGAAAAAATACTTGGACAGGCGATCCCTCTCGCGAGAAGTCACCCATCCAAGCTAGTGGTATAGATTTTACTGCAGTGATCTGCGTCAGGCAAATCCGTTTCAATTGCGCCCACCCATCGAGATGCAGGAATACATTTCTAAACGATACTACTCGCGTAGCCTTGTTTATTGTGTACCCAATACGGTACTTCACATCCTTAAAAACAAGTCGGACGAAAGACGTCGTGTATGGATCGGAAACGAGATTTGCAGGATTGGTATCATCTTCGCGTTGATGAGGTGAAACGGATGTACGTACCTGTGAGGTGGGGAGGTTCTTGACCTGGCAGAACATGACATCCCTGAAGATCCCATTGTTTTGTTGATGGGATGACGGCAGTGGGCGCAGCTCGTGGCTGTAGGTCTCCCTATTTGCTAATTTCAATAACCCTGATCATGTCAGGTGCTGGAATCTCTGGAATACGCTCAACTTCCTAGACTAGCTCAATAAATTAATTTATTCTCAATAATCTCTTAAATGGTTTTTGATATTGATGTTTGAAGCTTTAAATTAACACGATTCCACGCCAATAAAATCCTAGGTAATAAGAACCTAGGTATTCCTATTTATTTTTGATATTGTAAAATAAATTTAATTGAAAGTGGTAGATCGATTAGGAACCAAACAATTCTACAAGTAATCACACTTGTAAATCGAACTTGAATCCAATCGAAAATGAAGTCCCATTCCTACTTATATTTGATATATTGACAGTAACAATGTAAAACCGCCTAAGTCGAAAAAACAAAATTTTTCAGACGTAAAAAACTTTGATTTTTAAGTCTTTTAAATGTTTTTTACGCCTCCTGAAAAATTTCGTTTTTTTTCAATTTACACGGATTTACATTGTCACCTACTGTCGATATTATTTTGTTTCTACTTTCGTCATACTATGAGATTCAGTCGTTTCAACGCAACAGTTCCGATTTGTTAAGAAGGAGAATTGAGAAAGTTACTTGAATACATTCCTATGATCGTGCTTGTGCGTTGGCTCTCCTGTTCTTCTTCCGTTATAATTCCTTCGCATTGAAGTTAGGCTTATAATGAAGAACTCTTGCTAAGACGTTATGAACGGTATCTCCTGCAAAACAGTACAACAGATACTATCTTTTGAAATTGGCCTCAGGCGCACACGCTCGGAATGATTAGAATGAACAAAAGCCCGTTCGACCTGTCCGTTCTGGACAGCACCATCTGAAGCCCACACCTCTGAGAATCATTTTTACAAGGATGGTCTACAGAAAACAAGGAAGGGATGATCAGTTCAATATTTCCAATTATTGGAACCAATCAAGAACAAGGTCGAGGGGAGGAAATTCGGATTTGGCTTTCCTCGTCATATGATTTATACATTTTATTTATGATTTATGACATATTATTTATACATTGTGTTTATACATCTGTACATTTTGCGGACTGTACCGATCTCTCTGGCCCACCCTCTTTCCGTCAGCAGAGCAGTATACAAAAAGTCTGTCTTCTTGTACCTCATTGCTGCCACTTCCTCGGAAAGCGATGCCATGATGCAGTATTTATATTGTCTAATGAGTAAATTTTTACAATTATTATCTACTTACCGTATTGAAGAATCCTTCGTAACCAGCAAGTCGAGTACAAGAGGTGAGCGCTTTCGATGTGAGGACATCATCTTCAGGCCGTTGAGAGAGTAATAAAGTTTGTCAGTCCGTCTTTCTATTTATACAGTGTGGGTGAAAGGGAGGTGAAAGGATCAGAAAGGAAAGAGGGCCACGTGGTGAAAGGTTGTTTGCCGGTCATGTTATTAGGATTAGTTTTATCTCTCTCTTTCACTGTCTGTCGTGTCAAGTGAAAGGGAGAGATAAAACTAATAACCTTTCATAACCTTTAACTAATAACAAATAACCTTTCACCACGTGGTCTCGTTACCATGTGGTCCCCTTTCCTTTCTGATCCTTTCACCTCCCTTTCACCCATACTATATAGTATAAATAGAACACTTTTTTATGTAAATGTTTTTAATTTAAATTTTTTTATGATAACTGTACCATCAAAAAAATAATAAAAATTTTCCATTTTAAATTTTTTTTAATTTTAATATAAGCCCCTTTAAATTAGCCCAGTACCCTTAACTCAAAAACTGATCTCCACTAAAATCATATTCCTAAGAATTTGGTGAAACATATACTAGGGTAAGGGCACCAGCCATTGGCCACTTAACAACGTTTATCTTCATACCCTCTTTATTTTTGATGGTATTTGTTTCTTTCCTGGTGTTTTAGGAAGCTTGACATCCAAATATTACTATACAATAACATTTTCAAACAAAAAAGTCCATTCATGCAGCATGAATTAATGAGCGAATTTTCAAAGAAATCTTTCAGTTGAAGCTATGGTTAAGATCTTAACCACTGCATTGACCACTCCACTCCATGTCAACACCACATCCTATTGTTGTTTTTTTTCTATTTTAAGTATACCATACCAACATACTGTATGCACTGGGTATGCTTTGAAGATCTTAGGAGTCCATATTCATGTTCTACTCGTCTCTACGAACTCATAGAGTACCCACATGGCTATTGTTGGTTTTTTTCTATTTTCAGTATACCATACCAACATACTGAATGCACTGGGTATGCTTTGAAGATCTTAGGAGTACATATTCATGTTCTACTCGTCTCTACGAACTCATAGAGTACCCACACGGCTACTCCATTTCTGGGTACAACAAATATACGCGCGTTTTCATTATTTTCTATTTTCAGTATACCATACCAACATACTGTATGCACTGGGTATGCTTTGAAGATCTTAGGAGTCCATATTCATGTTCTACTCGTCTCTACGAACCCATAGAGTACCCACACGGCTACTCTATTTCTGGGTACGACAAATATACGCGCGTTTTCATTATATATATGAATATACCCATACTTTTCTTAATTTTTGGACAATTTTCATTTTTGAAAAACGTATTATATCAGAAATTTTGTGCTGAATTCGAATATACCATTTATTATGATGATTGTGAAGGTATTACCCACAAAAAACGGGAAAAACTCGTTTTCTTGGACTTTTTTTTCACTTTTTTTGAAATTTGGACCACTTTGGATTGTCCAAAATTTCTGGCTAACGAACTTGACCTTTTGTTTGTTGTTACGAACATTTTGGCCAAAACTAAAAAAAAATTCAAATAATTACTCAAGTTATCGTGCGGAATGATATATATATATATATATATATTTATGATTTTTGGCGAAACTTCAGGGATCGTTTCAGAATGTTCCAAAACGGATTGCAATAGCTTCATTTTCTTCGAAAATTCGCTAAAAATGATCAAGTAAATATTGTTTTCAATTAGTTTCGTAAAATCCGTTTTCCACCAGCCATTGGCCGGGAGTTCCTAATATTGGCCACCTTGTCACCAGTCATTGGCCACCCTATATTCATCGTTTTATGCTCCACTGTGGCAAACTTTACAATTTGTTTCCGGCAGGCAGGTGAGAAAGATGGAGATGGAGTTGGATCTCGTAAGATACATTGAAGGGTCCGCGTTTTAGAGGTTATGTGGGATCCCCCCACTAAAAAAAACACCTCCCTTTCTCCCACGTTTAAAGCTCAGCCCGCAACCGTTTAACACATTAGTTCTGGGTGAGGGGACGGACCAGATGCTCTCTCCTCTCTCTTGCTCGTTCTAAGAATATCCTCCTTGTCAGGATGCTTCCTGTGTACTCTGCCACAGCAGTCCAGCTTCTTTCACCTTCCAGCATCCTGCTGACAACCGCCTCTGGTGTTGAGCTATTCGTACTTATCCCTTGAGCAGTCTCCTGTATCTGTGCTAAAATGTTTAAACAAATTTTCATGAACTAAAAGGTCGGCTGACCAAAACCAAACGTAGAATTTATAGGTAATGAAACGAAGAACTCCTTAAAAACTCAATTGAGAACTGACAAGAACAGAACGAAAAACTATATAGAGTACGAAGGCACTTTTTGGTTGAGGCTATTCATTGGAGAGTTAACACAAATTCATATACCATTCCAAGATCTAAGAAGAATGGAGCCAATCAAACGTGTTTTCTCACGTTTTCCTGGAATCATTTTAGTGCCAGAAATAAAGGCTTCTTGACTAAAAATGATTTGTGGTAGATCTGGAGATTGATATAAGAGTGCTTATATAAATGGTTCATATTATGAACCATTTATATAAGCACTCTTGGCAGTTAAAACCATCTGGCCAATGATTGGGATAGGAAAAATTAGTATCATTTCAGTCATTGGCCGAGTGGCCAATGACTGGAAAAATCACCCTTGCTATCATCCAGTTATTAGCTGGCCATATATTTTCTACAATTTGTGGAAATTCCATGTCCCGGTGGCAGAAATTAATTGATAATTTACTAGTGACCATGCGAACACAAGAAAAATTACATCAAATTTGAAAATAACCAAATCAAACCCTTAAGAATGAGTTGAGGTATACTTATCGTTTTCATAAGAAACAGGTATGATGATCATAATTCTTGGACCTTCACCACTTAAAATGAGTTTGGGCGGTTTATATAGGGCTTCAATGTAACTTTCAAGATCCCACTGCCTTCTAAAATACACACTTGAAATGAGGAAAACATTCAAAATGATCCAAGAGAGAATTGTGTGGTAAAAAACTAACTTGAATAACTAGGTGGCCAATGACTGGGGGGTGGCCAATGATTGGTGCCTTTACCCTACCTATTTATTTAACGTAAGGACTCCTGAAAGATTGAGTTTGACAGTGTAGTGTCTTTTCACACATCTGGAGGTGAGGTCACGCTTATCAATTCACATTGAAGCATGCGCAGTGGCTACAAATGACCTGGTCACAATGATATTGATAAAGATCTGTCTTGTGCCCCAATAACACAATTAGTATTAATTAATCAAATTAGTTCTGATATTAATTCACTTTTCAAGAGCGAACGGTTGGTCCTTCAGAGCTCTGAGTCTCATCAAATTAAAAGGGTAAGAAGAGGATCGCGCAAAACAACAAAAGGCAATTCAAGAGAAAAACATGTATTTGAAACCATCGATTAATTTTAATAGTCATTCTAAAAATAAGAAATGTACAAAACTACACAAATCAAACTATAATAATTTCCCTTCATGACTCAAACGATTTCTTACATCTATAAATTTGAACAAAGCCCTAGACAAATATTACCTAAAAGTACCTATATTAGGTAGGTAGTTACTACGTATATGGGAATCAAAGGGAAGGTGGGTCGCTTCAGCTTATTACCAAATTTGAAATTAACAATAAGCTCTAAAAAGAATAATTGATAGTATTTAAGGTATTAAAGACGGTACAAAAGTAGGGAAGGCACTTATAAACACGAATGGCACTTCATACACCTAGAGGCAGTGAATCTTTGGTATCCAACGAGGAAAGGCGAGAGAGAGCCAAATCGAAAGGTTGTTTATTCAGTACGTCATAATCATATCCATTCAGCGTCTTGAAACCTCACAAAGAGGGAGTGGGTACACAACGCGGTCGTCATGACCATAACTTAAATAATATTTACATTCTTAATCGTGTTATTTAGTCCAGAAACTACGAATCGTAGATAATATTTTCATGTAGCAAGTAGGCATCAACGTGAAACGGTATTGAAGCACCTGCAAGCACTCATTCAGGTGACCAAGTGCTCAGGAAGGTACTTGTAAGGAAGTGAGTACTTGTCAAAGATGCCTCTTCAGCTGTGTCCATACTACGGAAAGAGTCGGTACATGAATGAGCCTGTTTTTTGTAAACTTGACTAGGTTCTCCCCTATTGTACAGTTCAACCAAAGTTGGCTTCGGTAGAAGGCTGCCACAGTAGGTAGAGAATTGGCAACGTCGCACAGGCATACAACCCCCCCACAACCATTATCATCTCTGTTAGATGATGTTTATTATTAGTTTACTTCAAAAAATTATCCTTGCCCAGCTATCATGAAAACAAAGAAGTCGAAAAACCATGTTGTACCTAAACCTGGGAATATTTTACAATATAAACCGATATTTGGATTCATTTTAACATAAAAATGCCTAACATTGGTTAGAAGGTACAACTGGCCAACTAGTGATGTGACATTAAAAACGTTGAAAATAATTTTTTGAAAAAATAATAATAATAATAATGATAACCAAAGTTGAAAGATACTAAGTAAAAAATACCAACATTTACGTATTTTTCTATTTACTTATTATACATACCTACTTAGTTTTCAGTTGATTTTGTAAATTTTTGCGCAAGACATAAAATGGATTGTCAAACAGACTTGAGATCAAATTGTTTGGAAATCTTAGAACTAAAATTGTGAGAGAAACTTTGAATTTGTTAAACCCAATTGGTTTAGATCTTCAACTGACACAAGGTGTCACAGAGTAGGTAGGACCTACCATAGAATTGTACAGAACACGATTTTTTCCAAATAACTAAACATCACTCGTAACAAAATAACTCGGGATGATTAATTCAGTTAGATCGTTGCCTTACAAGTAGAGGTTGGCCTGAATGGATAAGCAAATACAGCGTTGTCAAATCTTGTGCCACAGCCCTCCACCGACGCTGGCCTTGGTTTAAACTTTTCAAGATATCATACAGGGTTGCCAATTCAAAAAAAAAATGTCTGCATTACATCACACTATTTTTCCAAAAATCAGAATTTTCAGGATTTACGGCTTTAGTTATTTTCTACCAGTAAGTGTGAAAAGTCTACTACACTCGCCCTAACATTTGTATTTGTGCAACCAAGATGTACTGGTACACTTGTTGAATTTAATTCATTCTTTTGCTAATTTGTATGGCGAATATATTTTTGTACAACAAAAAACCTTCTAATGCGTATAAAATCTTATAGGTTATGGGGCCCAGCACGCTTCCATTGCGTATAAAATCTTAGTAAGTTCGAGGATCATCGCATGGATGTGATAAGGCCCACAACCTTACCGGCTTGGTTCGACTCGGGGTATCAAGGGAATGGCAAGACTTCAAGGTATCAAGCGCCTTCAACTGAAAGCATGCCATCCAGCAGAGCAAATACTAAACTGCCCAAACCGCTTTTTAACACAGACCAGCTGAGGCTTCCTTTCAGTTCCAACTTCCTTGGGTACTCACTTCCTTAAATTTGATGGTATTCATATTCAAAATCACGATCTTGAATGACAGTATAGTCCATACAATAGTTCAGGATTACATAACAACGTAAATCATGGAAAAAGGACACTTTTTCGTCAATATTTTCTCAACTTTACAACAGACGAAATTCATTAGGCGGCCTATTCAGGGCCAAAGGAACAACTCATACTACGACTTAAATATTTGAACATTATAATACGAGATTGTGGAGATGGAAATAGTCATGAACAGATCTGTGAATTTTGGCTATAAACTAGCATAAACAAATAAAGGATGTCGCATTCAGTTTAAAACTCTGAAACAACTTTTTTCAGAAATAAACGGCAAAATAATGAAAGAATTCGAGTTAGCAAACAATTTTTAGTTATATCGCTGAAATGAGTTTTTATGACTACAAGGTTCTTATAAGTATTTAAGAGTTGGAATTGAAAACAAGTTAAATAGCTGTGGAAATTAATTAGGAAAGATCTTGATCAATGATGCTCCTTGTAAAAAAATCATTGAGTTTTGTTTAATGACTAGGTATAACTTTATATTACAAAGAAGCCAAACAATTTTGAGCAGGAAATTGGTTGGCACGTTAAAATAATTAGCGGAGTGGGATTGAGCGGTTTTGCTCGTGTCCGCCATATTGGGAAGCCTGTTCAAATTTCGGGTACCGAACTGTTAATACCGAAGTCAATGTCGGTTATACAAGTTATCTTGAGTGGTTGAAATCATTACAAAACTATGTGGGGAGAAAACTAGAGCATTTACCGATAATTATGTAGTCCTAGTATTACAGGGTCGTCCGCTCGTGAAAAACTACATCAAAATTGGAGTAAAATGCCGCCAACCGCATAATCTGTTCTCAATCTTGAGATGTGATTTTTGAAAGGGGTTTTCGGGAAAACCGTGATTTTTTTTCTTAACCCTCAACAGACAGAGAGCGGCGCTCATAGAAATTAGTGCAATGACCTTGAGAGATGTGTTCTGTAGACCCCGTCTAACCTATAACCCTATCCCCCCGGCCTCACCCAACCCATGAGATAAGTTATTGTTCGGCAGGTGACAGGTTAAGTGCCAAACATCATCTAGGCTGCACTCTAGGCATTTTTCTGTCTCCCATGTCCCACTGGATGATGGGTTGATTTGGGAACAATACAATGTAATTATGTCATAATTATGATCACTATCATAATAAATAGCTGTTGTAATGGGTTGAAGTTTATTGAAAGCATCACAATTCACCACAATTATTTGAGACGATTTTCAAATTCAAATACTTCCAGAAACCTATGTTGAAAATTGGTACCTACTTATATAAATTTCTTTCGATTTGTCCTGGGTTTGAATACACAGATAGCGAGATAGCGGAAAATACCATCATGAGTAGGTAAGTACCTATAGCGTACTAGAAGGGAAGGATTTCCGACTTCTAAACTAGAAAACAGTTCGAATATTGAGATAATTCCCAGTTGTTGGAGTATATTTTGAAGAAATGAAGATCCTGTAGTGATTAAAGTGTCTTTGAATCCTTAAATTGAGTAAACATGTACGGGGGATGCATTGAAAATCGAACAGAATTGTGGGAACCCCAAAGTAACCCTACTTTATGTAATGATGTAAATGAGTGATAAGCGTTATCAAATAACGGAGTATCGAAGATTGAAAATAAAACTGGTGGTCCATGCGTTCATTCATGTTTTTTATATTGAATATTTACCCGACCAGATACAATATTTGGCGCAGTCGAAGTGATAACTAGGCGTAAGAAATACGGTGACTGGAAAGTGCTGCAATTCGAGTGTAAGTTTCTGTTTTGTTTGAGTTGCGTTCGCGATGTGTGTAAAATGGATTTATACAACAAACCAGGCAGTTTGACCCGCACACTGAAACCACTTCTGGTCAACGTCGATGGAAATCGTGGTTGGAAGACTTTGAATTGTTTGTAGTCGATGCAGACATAACGGTGAGCGGAAAAAAGCTTTGGTTTTGAACCTTGCGGAAAGAGAGGTAACAGAGATTTATCAAGTCTACCAGCAGATACTGTAGGTACGACGTACAATCAGTTGAAAACGGCTCTGAATAACCACTTCTCTCCCACAATGAATTCCTTATAAGAGATTTTCAAGTTCAGAGGAACGAAACAGGAATCGCAGGAAACAGTGAAGGAATACTACATTCGTCTACGAAGCCTTGTTAAGCCGTGCTAACTGTGACTACGGTACTTCTCTTGATAAACTGCTAGGTACTCATTCAAATCCTGTGTGGGACCACCCCTACTTGGTTGAGGAAAGAAATACTCAAAAAACCGGCTATTACCCAGGCAGAGGTTCCTACTAAAAACTCACATTTCTCCACTCAACTTCATTGACTTTTAAATGTTGACCACATTATTTTTGGAATCAGAGTTAAATTAATGTTCCGCGTTTCTTGTACTTTTAAACAAATACTTATTATTGGTTTTGTACGGGTTGTACATGTATTACCATATTGGAAGGATTTTAGAGATCCCAGTCTTGTCTCGAAATTTTGTATCTTGGAAAGTGAGCCGCTTATTCCGGTGAAAATCGATAGGAACGTGAAAGAACGGCCAAAATATACGGGTTTCGTGAAGCTCTCGTTTTCACTGAGACAACTTCTGTAACGCGTTATTACGTAGAGCTCTAGAGGAAAACAACGAGAATGATCCCCTCTTCTCAATAATAAATGAAAACCACTGAGACAGTAATACGCAACTTAAACAGTCCCTAATATGACATTTCTTCAAAGATGTAGGCATTTTATTATTCTTCATTGTATGTAGTTTAATACATTGAAATTACATATTGGTTCCGCCGTTTACTTCCGGTCAGTATTTCCTGATTTCACCAAAATATGCTGCGACTGCTGTATTATCTTTGGTGGAATCACCTGGAGATTCAAACCTGACCTGAAATGGAGCCTCATCGTAACAGTCGGGTTATCGTGCAATAATTTGTGGCCTTCGTAGTATCATAAGAATCATAGTCATTCGATCAGTCCCTAAAAATGTCGACAAGGCACCGATAAGTCACTTAAAATCTAAGTAGGCACCGAGGATTTTTACAGTGAAGCAATGTTCAGGCATTGTTTCTAGGAATAGAGGAGAGTTGGCACCCGAAATCACAGACTTATTTTTATATCAAAATAATCAAAAATTAAAAATAAAGGTATGAGAAGTGGGAGAGATGGGGAGGGATCAGCCTTGGGTCAGCTTAAGTCACAACTGCTCGAGATTTGGGCGATTAAAGCAACCGTCAGGAAGAGCGTTTCGGATGGCTTCCACTTTGTTGACTTCTTTTTTGAGTTTTTCGACTTCCTCTTCGTACGACTTGATTTGCTGGTCCTGAAAAAAAAGAAAAAGAACATACTAACTGTAGTGATTACATGCAAACTTGCTCATGTGGGCATTTGGGATCCTGGTGTTGCGTCCTGGTCTCAGATGTGGACTTATGGGAGACTCTCACCTAATATTGAGAACTTTCTACTTGCGTGGAAAAGGGTATTCACGTTGGCTTGTGACGTGAATATAATCTATCGTCAACATAATGTAACCTCTATTTCCCAATTATGGATTTGGAATTTCCCATATGTCTTCTTACTACGTCATCTGGACTTCACTATGATGAACTTAAGGCCCGAATGATTTCAATCCATTCCATAAGGAAATATTCAATAAAATGCATCTGCTTCCAATGAAATGGATGCTCTTTTCTTTACAAGGGGATTCTGTAGGAATTTTTTGTTTTGAAGCTTTGTACCAGTTTTGACCCAATGCTCCAACACTGAAGAATCTTCATCCGACAACTTTTCCTTCATATTCCACACTACTAAGTATTCTTATCTTGACAATGTATTATAAATTGTCATAAATCCAGCGACTTTAGTAATGAGGATGCTTCCTACTCGATGATGCAACAAGTTTCTCCAATACTCGATGATGACGTATGTTTACACCAAACGAGTAGGTGGGCATTAGTATCATTGGTAACTACAGAAGATAGTGAAGTGAGTTGTGAAAAGTAAAAGCAAATTGCACCCTGAATCTAAGGTCGAACTCAGCAGTTCACCACTACGTCGTCTTCCCTCTTGGTTATCCGTTTTCATCTTTAGTGCTCAATTGAATAAACGGTTTTTCACATTTTTCTCTGGCAATTATTGTTCGATTTTGATGATTCCATCGGCCTCAATTGCCTAGACTGCTGCACCAATGAATTTCGAAAATCCTTGAAAATTTAAAATTTAGGTATAACTTTTAACCCTTCAGTAGTCTCAGCTCTTTTACGGTCATATTTGTCGTGGCGATCTTACAGATTAAATTCGTGGAAACTTACATTTTTGTTCAAATTTGAGTTTTACCAACTGACATTACATGCATACATGATTTTAGACTCAAAAAAATAGCAGAAAACAATCTAAGAAATTAATTTATGGCTAGTTTTAAGAGTAAAACTTAGAGGAACCAGGACCTTTCTCTCATCTTGATAATTTCCAATTTTTTCCTTATTTAGTGTTTTAATTTTTGGTATTCAACTATAATAACATAACTAGATATACCACCATAGTTTCACTATAAAATAAGACTTGAATAACAATCACATACAAATTTTGTATGCGCGCCACAGAGCGCCTCTCAGAGGAAATGCGCCACAAAGTGGCACTGAAAAACGTCAGGGAGAATCTTGGTAATCTGCTGAATAAATTCCTTGTTAACCCGCCAAATAACTACCACGGTAAACCGACAAATATCTACCACAGTAATGTGCCGAATACCCACCTCGGTACCAGTTGATTAACTAACAAGGCACCCAGCCAAAAAAATACGTTGGCAATCAACTAAATAAATACCTTGTTGATAGAGAACGACACAACCCTCCCCCTTCGTCCGTCAGGAACCTACTGGGAGGGACAGCGCAGGACCGCCAACCTTCTCTGTGGAGGAACAAAAAGTACCTTCGCGCGATCTGTCAGATCGGCTAATGAAGGGTTAAAGTTTGAGCGCCGGCAATTTCGGGAAATACTAACCCGGAACACGTGCGACCGACTGAGATTTCATAAAGGTCTGCAAGTTCAGAGTTTCTATTTCCCAAATATTGTCAACCCTATGGAAGCAGACGGTGAAGAATGGACACTGAATAAGTAAAATATCGACTCATTACTAAACTATTGAGTAGATTCCTCAAGGACTATTACAAGCCACGAACAATTCTCGAACTTACACAAGTAAGGTAGTTTGTAAAATTTTGCCTTGGTAGGTACATAATGGATTCATACTGGTTCCTCACCTGAAGAATTCTCGCATTGTTCAGCATCGTCATTTGGTCGTCGAAATTGGAATTTTCATATTGTCGCTCGACCTCCAGAAGCCTAGTTTCCAGAGCGTTCAACCTGTCCTCGTCTGAAATACAAATGAAACATTGAGAATCTTGATGGAAAAACAATTAGAATGTTATCTTACACCATATGAACTTGATGAGTATTGTTGTTCTTTGTATTTACAACATCGGAAGCCTTGATTTGATTTGGTCTGTTTGGTGATCCAGTTACCTCTGGATCAAGAGGATCATATGAGTTTTAAACCCATCAATTGACTCAGATTGAACATTCAACAAAAAAATTATGAAATTCCTTCTGTTGACTTCTCGTGGGGGTTGATGGCGAAGCGTCATAGGTAGTCATTAGGTATAATCTTTGAGAAGAGGAAGAGGAGCTCCATCCTCGAGGCCTAAAGACCTAACTTCCCTCCTGGAGTGACGAAGGCGTAAGGCTACTGCTCTTATCATTGCGAACTGCACTTTTATTCGAATCCACCCAGCAACACGGATATCGGCTTGTCCCATTTTTCTTCCAGTGTGTGGGAGAGACGTTTTTCAAACAGTTCGAACTCTTCAGGCAGCACATCATTTGCAGTATTTGGCTCGAGCAGCATCTCTTGGAATGGCAACCCAGTCTTGAGAAGAGTGAGAGGTGGCGTCGGCATTTATTATGCGGTTATCCAAGTACGCCACTCTCTCTCTCTCTCTCTCTCTCTCTCTCTCTCTCTCTCTCTCTCTCTCCTCTCTCTCTCTCTCTCTTTCTCCCACAGCCCAGGGATGTCTGCCGTTCCATTTTCTGCTTCCTGCAGGAATGTCTTTCCTCCTTTCAAAGAAAGTCGGTTCAAGGAGTCCTGTGAAAATCCCAATGGTTCAATCAACTGGGGGGTAGGCTGGTGGCACTTTGACTTCTGACGTTGTGCCGGTAGCCTAGGGCTCCCCCGCCCGCGGTACCATTGTTGGTTGCTGACCATAAACCAATCGTAATACTAGCACAATCGAGCTAACCAGAGGCCATGACTGGTCACAGGTCCGGTACAGGGAAGCAGTACCTACCGCTTTACCAACACCTGCAGTGAAACCGCAGCTCGAGCATTACGAGAGCGCGTAGGAGGAATACAGTGCCCTGTTTGTTTAACAAGTGTGAACACAAAGTTTCAGTAGTACTCTGAACACTTGTCTCTAGTACTCTGTGCAAAGGTCCTAAGCTCCACTTGCGACGAGCTCGCACGAATGCTACCAATTCTATCAAAGACAGTGGCCTTGTCATGTGGTTCCCCAAGATGTTGAGTGCTCTCTACCTACGGCCCCCCTTGACGACACCCCTCTTTCAAAGGGTCTTTCGGGAATTGTGCATTGGGATGCCAACAAAAGTAGTAGCCACTTAGCATACGAAATCTTAGCTCTTATCCCTACCGTATGTAACCATCATCTTAAGTCCCAATTTAAATTAAATAAATGAATAATAAATTACATTCCCGCATGATGGATTCAATTCCGACTCTACCCCATCCATAGCTTGCAAGTCTCGGACATTAGTTTCTGACAGCATTACCTCTCCGAAGCCTTTACAGGAGGAAGAAAGACCTCGCACCTCCTGCTCATACCTCAGAACGAGTGCATCTGTGAACTGGCTGCGAGAGATCTAGGTCGACTCCTGCCAATGGTAGTACGGTCAGCCATTGGGATGCATTGCCTGCCACTATACGACTATCTGCTCTTTTTTGCTTTGATGGCAAAAACACGATGAGTTCTTATGGCTTCTCAGTCTACATACATTCATTTACATTTCATTTAAAATAGATCTTGTTTGAGATCTTTACCGTTAGGAAGTTTCAACATAGTTCATAAATAAAATAGAACATTATAATCTGTTCTGTCAGTACCTACCTTGTGTAGGACTCAAGTTTGGTTCCTATATCGATATCTTCCATATGTAAACACAATTATTCTTGAATTCCACAATCTCCATAACACGAATTACATTTCAAAATACTTCTTCATATTAGTGATGTCCTCACCGATATCCGACAGGTCCTCCAAGTCTTTCAAGATCTTCCTCAACGTATTGGCAGCTCCATCTACTTCTCTGAACACTTCATCCGCTTTCGTCCTGGCGGTGGCCACCTTCTCTTTAGCCTGCGCATAATTGCATCAATTTTATTCATGGGACAGATTGATGTACGTAAGCGTCTTTGTAGTTGTTTTGTAATAATTTTGATTGACGTCGTTACTTTCCTCATTAAGTAAATATTATGATAAATTTGTATTGTAATGAAAGAAATGATTATTACGTACCTACTGTGTAAAATAAATTGGAAGAACACACTTTCATTTTTTAAATTAATTCCTTATTTTTTAATAAAAATTTGGTCAACTCTCGTTTTTCAAAATTCGGCATTCTTTTTGCTTCCCAGTTTATCAAGGTTGCGGAAGCTTTGTTTTCACTTTTCAAATAAAAATGTTCTCGAAAATCAAGATTTCCACTCGCGTGAACATTTTTGGTTCAGTGTCTGTCTGTCTTTCATGAATTCCTTACCACAGCCATAACTTCTACATTTTTCTTCCGATTTCGATGAAAATGAAAATGAAATTTTCGGATGGTCCCCTATGAAAATCATTACCCCCGGACTGATAGTAGCGGCTGCACAGGCGCAAACGTGAATTCCTTGTAACAGTCACAACTTCTACAGTTCCCGTCTAATTTCAATGAAATTTTCAAGGATTGTGCGGGTTGGCGTGTAGATATGAAAATCATGGCCCCCAAAATGAATGTATTTTGTGCGCAGGCGCAGACGTGAAATCCTTGCCACAGCCATAACTTCTACATTTTCCAACAATGTACAGTCCCCTAAGAGGTTACTGCGAGGTACTTAAAGATAGATGTTTTGAGACTACCAGATACCTATGCATCGGATCTTCTATACATTCGGGTTTATATTATTCCAGCTATTACAGGAAGCTATGTACCACACCCACTGTTTTTCCCTTTTTTCTTCCTTTTTTTCTTAGATTCGGTCTTTGTTCCCAACAACCAAAACTCTGTTTTTTTATTACTAGGTACCTAATTTTTAGAGTCAGTACACATTTTATGACAATCGGCAATCTTTTTTCTCACTTTTCCCTCATCTTCTTTTATCTGATTAGTTTTATGCGTCTCGGACTAATAGAGTCGGTCCTCGTTTCCAACAGACGGCACTCTTTTTCCTATTTATTTTAAAATTACTGTCTGGCATTCATTTTTTGTACGTATACTCTTTTTACTAGTACTTACATACAACAATATTTTAGACAGATATTTTTGTTATTTAGGAAAGTCCTAGGAATTTTTACATTATTTTCTTCAAAGCGTATCTTTACAAAAATAGATTTATCTTTTGAAATATATTTTTCATTATACATATAAGACGGTCTTAAAAAAATTGGAAGATTTTGACAAACAATGCTGTTTCATCTGAAGCTAGCGCAGTGTCCAGGTTGAATGACTTCTGAATGTCGAGCTTCGCCATTTCTTCTAGAAGACGGAATCGGCCTTCGTCGAAGGTAGGAATTGTAGTTATTGAGATAGTAAAGTACTTTTATACTGCTAATGGCAAACTGATTTTTCTCTTATACAATCTATTCCCGAAGTGAGGGCCATTTTATACAATTCCTCCGAAAAATGTATTTAGTAGGTACTAGCAGAATAAGTACTAGTAGTAGGTACTTTAGTAAGTACTAGTAGGTTTTTAGAATTACTTAGTAGGTGCTAGAAAACAAAATTTATCCCATTCACATATTCACTTTTATACATTTCTCAACCTAATCAGGTCTAATGTTCACTTTAATCTATTCAAAATTCACCGATGTTTGGTGAATTGTGCTCCTGAGATGAGAAACGAAAAATAAACTTGAAAACCCACACAATACGGTACAAAGTACATCTACCGAGCTCACCTCCTTGGTGAAATTGATGAATTTGTCGACTCTCTCCGATTTGTCCGTCAGCGTCAGCGACGTATCCGCCACGTGAGTCGATAAATTGTCAGCATCATCTTTCAACTTCGAAGCGTCTTTCTTGGCTTGCTCAGCTCGTTGTCTGATTGATTTGGCTTGCTACAAAATAATACGTACACATCAGTCAATATTATAACAATGGATGGAAGGGATAGTCGTTTCGTAGAGGTCCTGTGATAATTTAAGAAAGGTCGAAGTACATTTTGGATGGCCTTAGAAACGGAACCCATTTGGACGCAAAATCAATATACAGGGTGTCCCATGACCGAAAAACTTTTGGAGTCGATTCTACAACTAATTCAAGGGAGAGAATATCTCCTAGAAATTTTGTTTTAACCCCTAGATTTTGAGTATTCCGGGTTTCATCACCAAATGTTAATACTTCGGGATAGGAACGTGAAATAAAGGCACAATACTGAACTTGATTGACGCTATATTGTATAATAATTATACGATAAAGAATTTAACAGAGGTAGCACAGAGTAGACGGTTAAATCGGTCGTATAATCGCCTCATTTTCAACGACCGAGATATTGATGCATTTTCACAGAGAATATCAATTAAAAAAGCTCGAAACTTTCAGAATCGAATGAAACCACTCAAAGCTTTGCAGTTACAACAGTGTAGATTTATTACATTATCACCTAAATTAACACCTCAAAACCACACAGGCTTGTCTCTCCCGTGTAGTGGATCCCGGAGCTGGCATGTCACCCCGTACGGACCTTTTTTTAACTCCCATTCCTAAAGTACAAGCCATCGTAGATCTTTGGAAATCAGTGCTGTTCAACAAAATTGTCAGAACAGAAGACTGAAGATGTGGGCATCGACTGCGGTGTCCCGGTCGGAATGTCTTGGACAGCCCGGTGCACATTGGAAACTTGGCTGTTTGCCCAGTATAGGTGTAATGTCCGGGAGCCACCATGGTGGGTGGGTCCGGAATCTCCCGGCCGGGCTTCGCTGCCCGTGTTTCCTGTTCTTTTGTCCCATCGATTTGTTTCCCAATTAAGGTAATTATAGTTGAATATTGTCAATGCACTTTGTGTAAAATGACAAATAAAACATAAAATATTCAAAAACATTCAAATAGTCAAGGCTCCTCTCCAAGACTCCAGGGGTAGATCAAAGTCGAAGGTTATTTGGTAACCTACAACGGTATAAATTAAATCAATTTATTTATCTGACTCCAAAATAATAATAACCAATGATATTTGTGCGGGAAAAAATATTTTAAGAAATTTGAAAAAATCTAGAGCTGACAACTTGGATGAAAACGGAATTTCTTTAAAAACAATAAAAATTCAGGAATTATAATAAAATCAGGAGAACTACCTGAGAAGCAGCGGCGGCGGTTTCATTCTGAGCGTGCAGAGCGGTCAAGCTGGCTTTGTTGGCGTTGCTTTCTGCCCCAGCCAAAGCCTCGCTCGCTTCGTAGGTCTTCTCTTGAGCCTCTTTTAGAATCGCCTGAATCTGCGGTATCCGCTCAATTTCCTTCATAGCGTTCTCTTTGCCCTTCTGAATCTGATCGTCCGAATCTGGAAAATAATTTTTAACAGTGTTTATAATATAAACACAGATATTATCTGTGAGGAGTAATTTGTTTTGTTTGGTGAGTAGAATAGCTTGGGAATAACCTTCTATAGCGTAAAGAACCAGTTATTAGCCAGTTGCGGAAGTTTTGAGGCTTATGTAAGTAATATGTCATCGAAATTTCTAGCTAAACATGTCTACTAATAATTCAATCAAATATGCAAATACAACGATGAATGGTAAATTTACATTTGTAATGGTGAATTTTCAACACAGCGATGGCCAAGAGAGCTTTGATTAAGAATTTAAATTCGCCACTACAATGTCCCCGCACCTATACTAGGAGTATCCAAACTTTACTTACCGTGATTTTCTACGAGTAGCGGAACGAGTCAGCAGGAACCGACGAGGATGGCGTTGACTAGGTATCCCTTCGGGGATTACCGAAAAATGCCTATCTTTGTCCAACTTGAGATTTAGTAAGTATTTTCCTCTACAACCTTCTTTACTTTTCTCGTTATTGTGTAATAATTTGTACCTTTATGTTTACTAACTTTTCTTTCTGTTTCAGGTTCTTCGAGATTTTCAGCAAGTCTAAGGTAAGTACTTTCAAGTTGGTTTCTACGTTAATGACTCTACTCTGGTTCTCACTACGATTCTCAAGGTAAGTATTCTCAGGTAAGTATTTACTGTAACTCTACTTTGCACCAGGAAATTGATCGGGAACGTACCAATAATAACCACAGTTTAAGTAACGAAAAGAATCCTGTTTAATAATCCAGGTAAGTACTTCAATATCATAAAACAAAATAAGTAAAGGAACAATTTACTTGGGACTAAGATACCCTTAATATCGTTCAATTATTGACTCGTATTCTGAGGACCCTGATGGGGATAACCTCCTAATTAGTGAACCACGTGGTGTTTCGGAACATAGACAATAGGAACATGAACATGAGCACGTGGTGTTCCGTAGCATTAACTTGAACACGTGGTGTTTCGGAACATGAGAATACAAAAATCAAAGGGGAGCTAAGTTACCTAGGAGGAACGTTGAAAAGGAGAATTTACAAAAGGTTTTAGATTTACCAGTACTGGTTTTGATAGAGAGATCCGATGTTCTTGGTCCTTTGGAATGCAGGGGTCGGCCGTTGGTTGGGTCAAGACTTCAGGAGGGCGTATCGTTCACCGAATGTTCTTGGAGGTTCAACTTCTGGCTATCAAATGTTCGATCGATTGATTCTAAGAGTTCAAAATGTTAGGGTCACACAGACTCCTCCACACAGATTTACCACACAGATTTCCACACAGATTTCCACACAGATTTCCACACAGACTTGTTGAGTGCTCTAACCAGACGCGACTGAGGGTGGTGGTCGCGTCGCTCCCCTTAGCTGCGCCCCTCCCTCTCACGTGACCTCCCCACTCCCTCACTTCGCCGTACCAGTCCGTCCTGTGCTGCTTCCTAGCGGGGCGCCTGCAACCTCCACTTCCATGCCCTCCGTCTCGCATGGAAGGCCCCTTTTCAGTCTCAACTTCGGGATGGGTGGAGGTGGCAATTCTTGTGACGGCCCGTCACATTCCTCCCTTCTCTGAAGGCCGATGTCCTCATCGGCTTTACGTCGTCCTCCGGGGGTCACTGGTGGCAACGGCAGTGGAAGTTCCGGTCTTGACTCGACCAAGGCGCACTCATACCGCCAACGGCGACATCCCGTACATTCGGCTGGGCGTGTCTTCCGATGTTCCTTCAGCTTACATGGCATTGGGTGGTCTGGGTGGCCCATTGGGAACTTCCGACATTTAGCGATGAGACGGTTCCAAAACGTTTTACAGCTTTGGCATCTAAAGCCTGTAATGACCCGTTCCGGTTTCCCACAGATTGGACAGTCCGCGAGGAGTAGCTTCGGCGTTGCTGTTGGCGTTGCTTCTGGCGTGGCTACGTCGTTCTTCTGCGACAGTGGAGAGAAAGAAGGAGCCATCTCACCTTCAGCGCAGGCGCACCCCTTGCCCGTGTCTCTGCAATCCATCTCCGACTCAGATTGCTCCGGTGTCGTAACGGCGGTATGTGTCGGCGGCAGCTGTGCGATAAAGTGAGACTCGTCGAGGTCTCCAGTCTCGTTCCCATCGTCCTCCGTACTCAGTCTGTCCTGCAAGGCTTGCACCTGGTACCTCAACATAGCTACATCTCGTATTACTGTCTGTGAATGGGGGTCCGGTGGTGGTGGCGCTATGGTCCTTAGACAACTAGCCAGTTGTGTCAAGCAGCTGGTAACGATCGCCAATTGTCGCGGTCTTCCCTCCATTGATTTTGCGGCTTCCCCGATGGTGACCATGAGGTCTATGGTCTGGCGGTGTTCTTCCATCCAGTCTCCTACTTGCCCTATTTGTTCCTCTTGGCCTGGCGAAGCCATGGCAGCCTAACCTGGTTCCTCCTCCTGAAACAGAACATGGCCGTAGTCACCACCTTGGTCATATGTTGGTTAAACTCTCTCTCTCTCCTCCCTTCTCAGATTGTTCCCTGGCCCACCCGGAAATCCTCGGCTGGGTTCATCACCCAGAGTATGGCGGTCACCGTCCGAACCCGGATATTCCCCCTCTACTCGGCCCGAAACGGCCCAACCACCATCGCGGCTCCCCTCTCCCGGCATGGATCACAGGTACTCAGTCAACTCTCCCAGGTAAGTTTACTTTCTCTTTATTAACATTTATTTTTATTATCTAACAACATTTATTTTAATAACTCAAACAAATTTTTCTATTTACAGGTAAAATTCACAGCTTTGGACCTACACCGACTGGCGATGCACTGGCGCGCAGGTCACTTGTGGTTCTCGTTGCGGGTCGTGTCCAGGTTTGCCCGGCCGGATCGAGACCCGGGGTTCGCTGGGTTCAGCTTCGGCTTGACTCGCCACCCCCGGTTTCAGTCCCCCCCGCGGTCGCATGGTTGCTTCCGGATCCGCTTCGAGGAGTGTCCCCTCGTCTTCCCAGTCCATCCGTTCCGGTTGGTCCTGCGTCCTTATCCTCTGACTTGCTTCGTTCGCAGCTGTCAGTCTCTCAGTTACAGTGTCGAGGGTCGTGCCCTCATCCGGGGTATCGCCAGGGAATGCAGGTTTCATCCTGCTCCGGTGGTAACGCGTTGCCGTGCTCAGCGAGTTTCCGGCCCCACCATCGGTGTCCGTGGCGTACCCCTCCCCAGTCTGGGGCCCCCTCCAAAATCCTTTGTCTCTGTCCGGCGGGACCGCCGCCCGACTCTCGTATACCCTCCGCCCACTCCAGGGCCGCAAACGGCGCCGTCGTCGGCCAATCAGCCGTCCGCGCGAGAGCCAGAGTCGCCGCAATGTTTCCGCCCACCGGCGAACTACGATCCATGGGACCGTGCCGGTCCCGACCCCTGTCGTGTTGCCACTCCCAATCGCCCCACCGGTCGACGTCCCGCAGGTCGGGTTTCCCTCGACGTGCTGTAGTCTATGGGACACAGGGCTCAACGGCCTGGCCCCCGGTGGCACTGCTTCATCATTGGTGCGGCGCGAAACCCGCAAGACGCGTTCATCACTCCCCGGCTCACTGGACGGACGGTGGTCCGTCTCTCGATGTTCTCGAGGTGGTGCTTGTTCGGGACCCACCGAATGTACCGTCTGGTAGTGCCCCGTCTGCTGCGGGTCCTCGGGATCCGCGTCGTCGGCCCGTTCCTCGACCGGAAGGCACTCCTGGTCGTCCTCTCGAATGGGTCCCTCGCCTTCGACGGGGCGTTCGTCTACCGGTGTCCCTGGGGTCCCCAAGGGAACTTCCTCCGGTTCTTGTGTCGATCGTCGCTGGTTTTCGTTGGTTTCCTCCTCCAGGCTCCCCGCCCGCCAGTCGGTCGACAACCGTTCAAGGCTCTTCAGGGTGTCGGGGTCCTGGATCATTGTCCCGACAATTAAGCTTTCCCCGTTTCCGGGGTGATCCATCATTACTGCCCCTGTGTCGGTCCGAATGCGAATCGGGAACTTCTGGAGAAGGTCCAGCCCTAACAAATTCAGGCCGGAATCTGGTTTGTCGAAAATGAAGAATTCGTGGGTGGCTCGTACCGGTCCAATTTCCACCGAAACTCTCTGCTTCCCACGGAGCAACAGTCGCTGTCCGTCAGCCCCCCACAATTCGGCGGAGGTGGGCCGGAGTCTCACACCGGGGATGGGTTCCGACAACGCTGATACCGCGGCGCCGGTATCCAGCACCATCCTGCAGTCCATGCCCGCCAACTTCACTGGAACCAGAATCGTTGGTCTAGTGGCGGACATCACCGTTGTCTGGAATGCGACCAGCTCGTCACCTCTCGCGTCCTCCTCTTGTACGTCGGGTATTGGGGCGGAAATCGCCGCTGCAGGTGCTGAGGTCATCGTTCGGTAGGGGGCGTTTGCCATCACCCTCTTCATCGTGAGGCATTCGGCCTCCACATGCCCCCAAATACCGCAGAAATCACAGTAGTCGTCGCAGACGGGTCCACGAGGGCAATCCACCGGGTAGTGGTTCATGTCGCCGCAGTAATAGCAGGGCAACCGTGGCTTCGATGTAGGTAGGCTTCGAAATGGGGGCCTCCTTGGTGGTCCTCCTCCCTGCGTCGGGCCTCTCGGCAACGCTCGGCTTCCATTTGGACTGCCGCGGTTCGGACACCTGGCTGCGAAATGCCCCGCCTCTCCACATCCGTAGCATTTCCTGGGCTCCTGGTTTAGAATCCCGGCCACGTCCCATCTGAGTTCCGGTTCACGGTCTTCCCGGTCGGTCTCCTCCCACTCCTCGGCCTTCTCGACCGCCTCCTCTAGCGTTTCGAGGGTTCCCCCCCTCAGGAACAGGCTGATCTCCTTATCCACCCCTCGGATGAATGCTCGTAGCGTCTTTTGACGTATCCACTCCGGTCGTTGTTCCAGAGGAAGGTTTTCCTCCGCTTCGACCGCGCACGCCGCCAACGTCATCAACCGTTCCGCGTACTTCCGAAGGGGTTCCCCCGCTTGTCTCTTGGTGGTCCATAATTTGATGTTCGCCTGTTCGGGATTGTCCTTCCCGTACCACCGAAGGATTCGGGCTTTCAGACGGTCGTATGGCTCCTCGCCCGTGGCTTCCGCCAAGAACCGCTTAACACCTCCCCTTAGTCGTGCTCTCAGGAACTGAACTTTTTGTGCCTGGGATAGGGTGGTGGTGGCCTGCTCCACCTCGGAGAAGAACTGTTGCGCCGAAATGCATCCTGTTTCGTCGGGATTCCATATGTCCACTTCCATGAATAGTGACCTCGGAAGTCCGGCACCCTGCTCTTCGGGTTTTGGGACTCCCTTTTGTGAGGCAAAGAAGTTTCCCATGTGCGCCATTGCAGCGGTAACTGCCTCCATCATCTCGAACGAAATCGTGGTAGCGTCTCCTCCCTCGGCCATGGTAGACGATTTTCAATGGATGTGAATCACGAAGAAAGTTATTTAGATATATACAAAAAAAAATAATTCACTTGTCACAGGTCGGTATTTGCGAAACGTTTTGTTTCGTTATTGGTCTGGGGTATGCAATTGTGCGAGAACGAATGTTTCGTAACAGTTCACGGACCCGGAACGATGGTTCCGAACCGATACGAAGACCTGGGGCGGGGCTGTTCCGACCCAGGAACAAGTTTCTGTACTTGTCCGAGTTTCGGTAACAGTTCGGTTCGAGTCGTTCCTTTGACTCAGGAACGGCGGTTCTCGTAACGTGTTAACGCTCCGAAACCCGCTGACTCGAAACTGGTGCTACGGATCGCTGACCCGAAACCCGGCGACCCGCCCGAGAGTTGTTCTGAAACGGTTTGGTCCAGAACTTCCGGAACCTACGAGAAGATCGACCCGGATCGCCCGAACAGTGAGGACCCGGAACGCGACGGTTCGCCCAAAAGTTTCGTGGGAGAATGCCGCGGGAACAATCTGATTTCTCGCTCGCTCACTCACACTCTTGTTACTCCGCTCACGGGTGGTTTTATGTCTACGGCCGTGTTCCTTGTTTTTACAGAAAAACAACGTCCTAGGCTCGTAATTTTCTCTCAATATATATAAACAACAAATGAAATATTTATGCAATGTGGATTTGAGTCAATAGAAATTATATTCCTATAGTACTTCGATCAATCTCCTGGGCGGTCCTCTACTAGTTAAGTGCAGGGCGAACTGAAGGTTCGTGATAGTCGAAACTTATCAAAATCACACCGCGTGCCACCAAATTGTAATGGTGAATTTTCAACACAGCGATGGCCAAGAGAGCTTTGATTAAGAATTTAAATTCGCCACTACAATGTCCCCGCACCTATACTAGGAGTATCCAAACTTTACTTACCGTGATTTTCTACGAGTAGCGGAACGAGTCAGCAGGAACCGACGAGGATGGCGTTGACTAGGTATCCCTTCGGGGATTACCGAAAAATGCCTATCTTTGTCCAACTTGAGATTTAGTAAGTATTTTCCTCTACAACCTTCTTTACTTTTCTCGTTATTGTGTAATAATTTGTACCTTTATGTTTACTAACTTTTCTTTCTGTTTCAGGTTCTTCGAGATTTTCAGCAAGTCTAAGGTAAGTACTTTCAAGTTGGTTTCTACGTTAATGACTCTACTCTGGTTCTCACTACGATTCTCAAGGTAAGTATTCTCAGGTAAGTATTTACTGTAACTCTACTTTGCACCAGGAAATTGATCGGGAACGTACCAATAATAACCACAGTTTAAGTAACGAAAAGAATCCTGTTTAATAATCCAGGTAAGTACTTCAATATCATAAAACAAAATAAGTAAAGGAACAATTTACTTGGGACTAAGATACCCTTAATATCGTTCAATTATTGACTCGTATTCTGAGGACCCTGATGGGGATAACCTCCTAATTAGTGAACCACGTGGTGTTTCGGAACATAGACAATAGGAACATGAACATGAGCACGTGGTGTTCCGTAGCATTAACTTGAACACGTGGTGTTTCGGAACATGAGAATACAAAAATCAAAGGGGAGCTAAGTTACCTAGGAGGAACGTTGAAAAGGAGAATTTACAAAAGGTTTTAGATTTACCAGTACTGGTTTTGATAGAGAGATCCGATGTTCTTGGTCCTTTGGAATGCAGGGGTCGGCCGTTGGTTGGGTCAAGACTTCAGGAGGGCGTATCGTTCACCGAATGTTCTTGGAGGTTCAACTTCTGGCTATCAAATGTTCGATCGATTGATTCTAAGAGTTCAAAATGTTAGGGTCACACAGACTCCTCCACACAGATTTACCACACAGATTTCCACACAGATTTCCACACAGATTTCCACACAGACTTGTTGAGTGCTCTAACCAGACGCGACTGAGGGTGGTGGTCGCGTCGCTCCCCTTAGCTGCGCCCCTCCCTCTCACGTGACCTCCCCACTCCCTCACTTCGCCGTACCAGTCCGTCCTGTGCTGCTTCCTAGCGGGGCGCCTGCAACCTCCACTTCCATGCCCTCCGTCTCGCATGGAAGGCCCCTTTTCAGTCTCAACTTCGGGATGGGTGGAGGTGGCAATTCTTGTGACGGCCCGTCACACATTTCACCAGCTTTTGAGGTTTTTGGTTATTTGCCGCCCAGAATGGATTGACTGCCCCTCTTTCCAAAACTTAGTTTTTTTTTCACAACAGAAGCCTTATAAAATTAAATTAATTAATCAAAATTAAATTAAATAAAAATAAAATTAAAATTAAATTAATCGTTATAAATTCTCTGTCTAAAAATCAATCTGTAACATGGAAAGCTCTATCCCGAATAGTCATGTATACCTACAGGATGCCGATTCTGATGTACTTCGGGAGTGAATTCTACAATTAATTCAAATAAAAATGTCTATTAGCAATTTTGTTTTAGCCCCCTGTTTTCCAAGTTCCCGTTTTAATATTTCTTCTTGTTTTCGACCTTATGTCACTAAAATTACCAAAAACTGAGCAGAGATCTCAGCTTTCCAATAGAATGATCAACAAATATTTTATAATCGAATTTATGTGTGAACGCGGAAAAGTGAGAATTTCTTCAACGAAATCGACTGTTTGAAGGGAGGACTCCGGGGTTTACTCCTCCACCGCTCTTCCCAAGCGTCGAGTTCCCCGTCAAAACATCGATTTCGTTGAAAAATCCTCGTTTTTCCGCATTCACACACAAATTTCTCTCTTAAATTCGCTTGTAAAATAATTTTTGATTATAGCATTGGAAAGCTGAGATCATCACGCAGTTTTTGGTTGAGGTTCATGAAAAACCAAGAAAAGGAAAACCCTAACAAAAAAGAAATTGTGAAAATTTCACAAAAATTAATTTACAACGTGATGTAAGTAGAATGCAGATAATCTCCGATGTTCATGTTTCAAAATGAAGAATCAGGACAACTGCAGGTGTAAGGACAAACACAAATGGTTTACGGGGTGAGTCAAATGCCACCAAATCAAATATTGTAAGAATACCTGGTTGTGGCCTACAGGCATTATGGCGTTGACCTTATTGGAGAATCTGTCATAACCATCAAGTCGAATACAGGAGGCGGGCGCTTTCCATGTAAGAACATCATCTTCAGGCCGTCGAGAGAGTACTTGGGTTTATCAGGCAGTCGTCCTGCTTGTATAGTCTGGGTGAACAGGAGGTGAGAGGATCAGAAAAGATGACTAAACCACATGATGAAAGACTGTTTGCCTTTCATGTCGTGTGAAAGGAAGAGATTACGATAAGCATATTAGCTAGCTTATGCTTATCGTTACCTATTTCTCCATACCACACCACATGGCCGACAAACAACCTTTTCTGATCCTTTCACCTCCTGTTCACCCAGACAATATAAATAAGACGACTGATTGACAAACTTTAGTACTCATGATGTCCTTACATCGAAAACGCTGGCTTCCTGTACTCGACTCCCTGGTTACCACGGATTCTCCAATAAGGTACGTTAGCAATAATGATATTCCTATAACTAGCAGAACTTATCCCATACATTTCATCATGAAGTACTTGTATATAACGTTCTGTAATACAGGGTGTAAGCCTAACTGGTCTGCCTTACTGCACCAGTCAATTTTACAACTAATTTGCAACAAAAAGTTCCTCATTGAAATTTTTTTTAGAGGCTTCGTTTCCGAATTATTTCAATTTCAAATTTTCTTGTGATTTTGACCTTACGTCATTAAATTGGTCATAACTCCTTTAATTCGCTGTGATAATTATAATTCCCCAAAATAGTTATTTGTAAGCGCTGGAAAGATGGGAAATTTGACGCCCTCTCCAACGGTGCCCTTATTTTTACTTTTTTTACGGTAAATTAAGGTAGTTATTGTAATTTTAGTAGATATAAGTCAAACACACGAAAAAACTTGAAATGAGAAAAAATTTGCAAAATAACTGGTTAAAACAAAATTGCTAGGAGACATTGTCTCACCTAAATTAGTTGAAGAATCGACTCCCGAAGTTTTCCGGTCCTTAACATGGAGACACTCTGTATAAATCTTTCAACCGAACTCAAAGGCAAAGGCAAAGACAAAAGGCAAGTCTCTAACGGAGCTGTTAAGTTGAGACTACCGAAAACAATCCACCAAGAAGGTCATTCAAATTGAGATTATTTCCTTTGAACGACTATTGAAAAAAAAAAAAAAAACCATTCACTCTTAAATTTTGAATATATTTCTTACGCTGGAGGATTTCCAAAGTGTATTGAGCGTCTTTTACAGTTTTCTCTCCTAGTAGAACCGCCTCCTTTGCTCGGTTCCTGGCAGCATCGGCTTCAGCCATCAGAGCGTCAAGTTCTTGCTGCTGCTTCACGGCGTCGTCCAATTTCTCTTTGCTCTTCCAGAGTGCGTTGTTGACGTCTCCTGTGTCCTTCAGGTGGTTTTCTTCTATCGACTGACTCTCGTTCATCAGTCTTTCAGCCTGAAATTACTGATATCTGTAGTTTTTGAATACGGTGAGTTGTACTACTTGTATACTACCTGGCTATGGACAACTTTTTCTATCAACTTCTTTCGTGGCGGAGGTGACTGAATGGAATGCAAGGTGGCACAGCTTCTGCTTTAATTACTTGTCTACAATGGTACTATGAAGATAAGAATAGTATCGACAAAGATAACGCTAGGTTTTCATTAAATAGATTTCAGGACGCATATTGCAATCTGCATCCATTCTACAGTCAGCAACTTGATTGAATGTTACAAAGAATGACAAAATTAAGTGTTTAAGTATGAATTTACAGAAAGTGTACTCCCGTGCTGGAAGACAGGCTGGTCTGAAGATAATATGTTCCGAAAACGAAGGAAATACGTATCAATACCAACAGTGAGCACTCCCTGACTATCGAAGATAACCCCGTAGAACAAGTTGATAGTTTCACCTACCTGGGGAGTATTGTTTCAACCCGCTGTGGAACGGATAAGGATGTCAGAGCCCGCATCAGAAAAGCGAACATCGCCTTTGTTCAGTTGTATCCACTCTGGAGAAACCGAACAGTCTCTGAAAGAGTGAAGCTTCGCATTTTCAACAGAAATGTTAAATCCGTATTGCTATACGGTAGTGAGACGTGGAAGATGACCAAGAAGCTGGGATCGCAGCTCCAGGTGTCTGTCAATCGATGTTTGAGAAGAATCGTTAGGGTATTCTGGCCGGCCACGATCTCAAACGACGACCTTTGGAGAAAGACAAACCAAAAGCACATCGAAGAGCGAAAGTGGAGGTGGATTGGCCACTCCTTACGAAAGCAAAATGGATTGATCGAAAAAGTAGCTCTGACATGGAATCCTCAAGGTGCGCGGAGAGCAGGACGTTCCAGGAAGACGTAGCGAAGAACAATCAAGGAGGATATTGAAAAAGTAGGAAAAACGTGGAACAAAGTCGTCAGGATGAGTCAGGATAGAGTGAGGTGGTAGAAGTTCGTACAGGCCCTATGCTCCTCCAGGAGCTGAAGGAACGAAGAAGAGAAAGAAGAAGTACTTCCGTGCATGTAAAACCTCTAAAAAAAAGTGATCATTGACCAAGCAACCAAAGTTGCCAGTGTATTGTGGCCTAGAATCATTCCTGCCTCAGAAAAATAATTGTTTTCTTTTTTATTTTAGAAAGAAATCAAGTAGACTATGCAGTTGTACATATTTTTTATGGACTTTGCTCACCTCTTTCCGATATTCCTCAGATTCACCGACAAGCTTGGCAGGATCCACCTTGGGATCTTGAATGTTGTTGATATCCACAGCAAAAGCCGACACCTCCTGGTAGGAGCCGTTCACCTTGTCCATCGTCTCATTGGCCAGGATGAGCATCGTGTTCACGGCGGTATTTACGTTCGTCAGTTTCTCTTCCAATTCCACCAAATCACGACTGAAAAGAAGTTCAATATTGAGTATGAAAAAGATTACATTCATTCGTTGAATCAAAATTGACAGAGTGGTTGTTGGAGGCAGGCCAGCCTCAGAGGCTGCACTCTGTAATCGGAAAGCTGTTGTTTGCCCACAACGTTGCTGGAGGGCAGCACCAACCAGACCAGTCTCACGCCAAACAAAAGATTCTGCCCAATCATTGCCGTTTCGTAGAGGTTTGTAAGATTGACACTAGAAAATATTTGGTAGTCGAAAAGAATATCTAGGTCTAGGGAGGTCATCGAGTGCTCAATGTTGAATAACTTTCGTTCCCTTGAATTATTTCTAACTAGTTAAAACCTCAATTTTTAAAGACAATTGAAAATTCCTCTCTTAAAACGGACTTCAAATTCGGGTTCCTCCGCTGCAAATACCATCAGAAGCAATATCAGACCTTCAGTACTGAATTTATAATTTGTTCTAGAACAATATTGTAAGACAATTTATTGTAAAAATTAGATAACCCTCTATCTTTTAATGAGGATTTCGTAGAGTTTTTGTATTACAAAAAATAATATTGCAGGATTTTTGAAGAGTTACAGCTCATAGCACCTACTATTACTGCGTTTGTTAGGAATATAGTAACTACCTACTGTAGTGCAATCCCTGATATTCACTCAAAAGCCTACACTAATTTTTGATTATAAATTCAAATGACAATCTCTATTCCAATTTTTGATTCATTTTACCAACTCATCAATGAATGTTTAGTCAGATTTATCTTGTGAGAGCGCGATGTTAAAAATTATCTGTAAATGTTTCCAAGAATCAAAATAGGATACAAGGGAACTACGTAAACTATTCTATGACTGGTATACAAGGAGGTAGGTATTTGAGGTTTTCAGGGGAACCTAGGTTGTGGCGTCACCACCCGCGTCTTGCTTGGAACTCTTCTAGTCTGGTCGTCCATCCTGAGAGACACTATTCTAATCCTATTACTTTTCCTCCTCTCAAAACAGACAAAAAAACAGACTAAACTGCCGCGGAGGTTGGACGGAACAATTTATATTCGATTTTTGGAATCTAAATACCTCGAAACTTGAACCATCAAATTTTGGGGGGTTGAATTTTTTTCCTTACTCGATTGTAAAAGTTCATTATTTAAAATAATATACCTACCAATATAAGTCATGAAAGTTTAAATGACTCCTTTGATGGTTTCATAGGATACAACTATCACTAATTTATTAAAAAGAAAATAACAGCAAAAATTATTTGGGGGAAAAAAAAAACACTGGGAGGAAGAACAGAAAAGAAAGAAGGTTCTCCAACTTGATAGCTCCTCAAAAAATCCTCCTCGTTCCTTTAAAAAACTCATAACAACAGGGAAACAATCACAAAAACGAATTATTGGGAAAATGAAGTATTATTTAATTGAAACAAGCAACAACAAGGTGAAACAAGCTGAGAATAGGAACTTTCACCTGCTCCCAAATAAATAGCTGTACCTATTTGAGAGAACAATGCCCGATCCGATACCGGTGTAATAATATTAAATTATATTATAATGTAGAGTCTAGAAGGTAATTTTATAGGTACCTACAAAATTCATCATTCACGAGGCTTAGAATCGTTGAGTCCCCGCGACAGGCTCCCGTCTACTCGGGTAGACCCCGATCAGAGGGAAAAAAGAGCTACCTTCTACCCTGGTAGGCTCCAGCCAGGGTGAAAGGACCTGCCGTCTACCTGGTAGGCTCCTGCCAGGATGAAAGGAGCTGCTGTCTACCCTGGTAGGCTCCTGCCAGGATGAAAGGAGATGCCGTCTACCCTGGTAGGCTCCTGCCAGGATGAAAGGACCTGCCGTCTACCTGGTAGGCTCCTGCCAGGGTGAAAGGAGCTGCTGTCTACCCTGGTAGGCTCCAGCCAGGGTGAAAGGAGCTGCCGTCTACCCTGGTAGGCTCCCGCCAGGGTGAAAGGACCTGCTGTCTACCCTGGTAGGCTCCAGCCAGGGTGAAAGGAGCTGCCGTCTACCCTGGTAGGCTACCGCCAGGGTGAAAGGAGCTGCTGTATACCCTGGTACGCTCCCACCAGGGTGAAAAAAACGACCTGCCGTCTACACTAGTAGGCTCCTGCCAGGATGAAAGGAGTTGCCGTCTACCCTGGTAGGCTCCTGCCAGGGTGAAAGGAGCTGCCGTCTACCCTGGTAGGCTACCGCCAGGGTGAAAGGAGCTGCTGTATACCCTGGTACGCTCCCACCAGGGTGAAAGGACCTGTCGTCTACCCTGGTAGGCTCCCGCCAGGATGAAAGGAGCAGCCGTCTACCCGAATATACGCCCGCGTTGAAAGTGTTAACCCTAGGATTGACAGACATCCCAAACGAAATTGATTCTCAATATTTTCAATTTCCTCTCATGGTGTGCCCCCAACCACCTCTGAGGTCAGTTAGTAGGAAAAGGGAAGTATACGCTTATAGTAATAATAATAGTCGTATTACAATGTTTGAATTAATAAACCTACTCTACTCACCTGGCATTCTTTTGTTTCTCTTTAACAAGTAAAGACAGCTTATAAGCCTCATCACACGTCTCAACCGCTTTTTCAGCGGCCTTCTCGGTGTCCTTAGCTTCTTGGATTTGTCTGGAAGAAAATTTGAAAACATTGTTATTTTTTCACAAAAATTTTAAAACTTAAAAAGTAGTTTAAACTTGAAACTCATTGTTCAAAACATTATCTTGCAGTTTAGTATGATGAGGAGACCATAAATGTGTGACTATCTTATCTTTTTTTCTTCAACATTTTCTAACTATGCATTATTGATTTGGTAGGTACACCAATTCTGTATTGTTCCTTGGGAAACATGAAATTTGACTCACTTCTCTACTATCGTTCTTGCCTCGTGAGCAATCATGGACATTTGCTCGTTCCCTTGTCCAGTCTCTTGAGAGCGCTTTCTCGCTCTTTCCAACGCTAGACTTCCTTCAGTTTCGATGTAGCGTCGAGCTTCCTACATCACGAAGTAAGACAACGTTATTTGAATGTGTGTAAGGCTAGGCTTGTAGTAAAATATAATAGGGAGCACCTAGTAGATACTCCGTACTTGGATATCGTTAAAAAGTTTCAAAATGCTGTAACAGCACCATTGGGGGTCTCAATTAGTGAATAAACGGGTTTTCACGCTTTTCTCTGGCAATGATCATTCGATTTTGATGAGTCCTTCGGCAATTTTTTTTGGTTTTTCAATTCCTTAGGTAGATGCACAAAGAAATTTCAAAAATCCTTGAATTTTCCAAATTTAGGTATACATTTTTACTTAATTTTTACTTTTGGAACTAAACAAGCGCATGGGCATAGAGATTATAAAAATAAGAAGAATGCCTTAAGAAACAGAAAAATTACTGAGCGCAGTTCGTATGGGATTAAACTAACCCGGAACGAGGAAGGAACGGCGACCGACTGAGACCCCCTTAACTGTGTCAGTACTTAGTCATAAGTACACAAATCCGTACAATAGAGCTCATGTTTACCGAAATTTGCTTCTTGGTTTCTTGAATTTTGTTTCCGATTTCGGTTGCGTTTTTCTCGGCTTCTTTGACCACCGCTTCAGCTTTGTCCGCGTCGACGCTTATTTCATCCAATGACTGGTTCATGGCGTCCAGGATCTTCTTCAGGGCCTCCAGGTTGGAAGCGAGTTCAACGTCGTCTACGGAAGGGCCGAAAAACAAATTCGCTGGATGAGAAGTCTTGGCAATTTGAGAAAATTTCATTAAAACATTATTATTTCATGGTTTTTAACATGATTTAAAAAAATGAAATAAGAAGTACTGGGTACTGAAGAATACTAGGTAATTATAGTGTTTTCGAAAAGTTCTTATCAGAAGCAGAAACCTGATAATCAGCTGATTCCAAATCAACTCAGTTTTTTGAGATTTTTCCAACACTTTCTAAGAGATTTGAATCCAGAATACTCGTATAAACTTTTTTTTGCAATTAGGATATTGCTTCCGAGTCTACCAAGGTAGCGGAAGCTTTGTTTTATTCTTAACTCGTTCTTTGGAAAAATCTAAATCGAATATCGCGATTGTAGGTTTGAATGCTCAGTGGTACTCTACTCCTGCCTCAGTCTTTGTTCTGGGAGCTCAATTATGACTCAGCTGATGGAGAAGATTTTGATTTAGCTGATCTTGGACAAACATTCTCTATTGAAATTTACATAGGTAACGATTTGTATCGTCTAGGAAGGCTTTGGAAGCAAATTACATGGAACTATCTCAGCCCCGGCCTGGTGGCAGACTCGAAGGTTCATGGTGTGTGGGACCATGAATGTCTTTCCTCCTTTCAATGGAAGTCAAGGAGGGGGGGGGGGGGTCGGTTCAAGGAGTCGAGTCCTGTGAAAATCTCAATGGTCTCCCCCCTGGCTGCAAGCAACCAGAGAAAGTCACTCTGGTGAGTCAATTATTCACACAATCAGTGTCCCGGCTTAATAGCAGGTCCCTGTTATGACCTACATCTAGAGGCGCATGTTCTAGCTCGTGCTTCCGACTACGCAGGTCGGCGCCCGAGTTTTTGACAATTCCCAAAACTCACATGCCAGAATCCAAGCCACAGGGCCAAAGATGGCCAAAGATGCCAAGGATGGCCCTGGTTCAAGGAACCCTACCCAGAGACTGCAGAAGGGGACTGCAGCCCTGGGTGTGTGGGACCGTGAGAGACCTACGTTTTTTGATACCCACGTTATAAACCCTGACGCAGTCTCTTACTCTTCCATGGAGTGGCCTACCATCTCTCGCCATGCTGCCCAAGCCAAACATGCAACATACGACAGAATAGCCGAAGATCTGAGGAGGTCTTTCACGGCACTCGTAATTTCATGAGATGGAGCGTTCTCAAGAATGCCTTCCTACGCCTCGCCAATAAATGGTCCAAATCCTACGCTCAAGCGATGATGTGGACGTGAGTAAAAACTCAATTCTCCGTCCATCGAGCGGTTTCCATGAGGCTAAGAGGCCCAAGGAAACATGTCAGAGGACTCGGACTGGAGGATGGAGCAGCAATTTGGCTCCCACAAGGTTAACGTAGCACATATTCACGCTCGCAAAAAAAAAAAAAAATTTGGCATAAATCAATTTGAATTTTTCTCAAACTTTTGGCAAATCCATTACGTTTCGACAACTACTGGAGTCCTTGCCCACCTTTAGTCCTTCTACGATGTTCAATAAAGTGTTTTTCTCTTTCTTCCCAGAGTGTCCACAGTAAAAGAATGAGAAAAACGAGGAACCACCCCCTTTCTCCCTAAAAATAGTCTCCAAGGTTGGAACTTGCTGCTCCTCTGCTTCCAACTTCAATGGGCATGTTCTGCTCTACCGAGATAAGCAAGAAACTAGTGAAGACTTCTTTGTGGCTGTTCAATATCTCTGTTTTTGGAAATCAGTTCCCGTACATCAGAGTGCTACAGCGACTTACCTCCTACGTTTCTTTTGGCGTCGTATAGAAGTTGTTCGACTCGTGCCTTCACTTCTTCCACCTTAGACTGGTAGTTTTCATCATTGAGAGACGTCGGCGATATCATGATCTTCTGGAGTATGGCATCCAGTTTCCTCAAATTCGATCTGAGACGATCGACTTCGTCTTTGACGAGGTTGTAGCACGCTGGACAATCCTTGCAATTGCTCTTGCGGTCGTATTTGTTCTCTTTGCATCGATCACAATGCCGCCCTTCAACATTTTCCAAGCACTGGAAATAATGATTGTCTACAATAGACGGTTATGGAAAACTCGAAGGAACAGAATATTCGTAGATAAGTATCAACTTGGTTGATTACATCATTTGACCACGTTATATCTAATATCATTTTGCTTTGGACCTTCTGTTTTGAATCTTGGAGTTTGGTATACTCACGGGGCAATCCCCAGTTGAGCTGCACTGCAGGTCGCTCGAGCCAAACGGATCGCACTCGCACGGTTGACACCCAGAAGATGAAAATCCAAACTGGTTCTTCTCGCATTCGTTGCACTGAAGACCTGTGACACCCGTTTGGCAAACGCATTGACCAAGGTCGTTACAGCTTGGCCCAGTAGAACCGGTAACGTTGCAATTACATGCCTGGCATCCCTGTTGAGAGGATCAGCAGATAATGAAAATCTTATAACACACATGCAAACAGTATAATTATATTTGTTCACCCAAAACACAAATTTTGTAGATGATGAAACCCAGAGAGCACCAACGTTTTTAGAACGAATTCCACTTCGTTAAAAACTTGATACTTGAATGACCAGATGTTAACATGTAATTACTTTTGGTCGACGACGATTCCTGGATTCTTTCCAAAGGGAAAATACAACAGACCTATTAGTATGCTTCTTGATGCTTCACGGTGAAGACGCATACTTCGATACAGGTACAACTTCTTGTCTTCATCAAACTCAAACAAGCATAAACTTGAGGAAAATACATTCCAGTAAGAGAAATAGTGCTGTGGTAGAAGCTAACTGAGCATTTTTGGCAATTAGAGAAGAAAAACAGCTCATCTGTGAATCGTTTCCGCCAAATGGTCTACTGCAATGTCCTCAAGATATTTTGCAGTGGATTTTGTTTGAGTTTTGAAGACAGTGTGATAGATGTAGGGTTGAGCCAGACATAAACTTTCCATGTGATTGATGCGGAGGATTTTGACCAAATTGGTTTTCTCCACCACAGTACTTCTGCTGGTCAAAACCTGATGAAGACAGAAAGTTGAAGGATCCTGTACGATAACGCGTGCAATAATTTCTTCCTTGAACCCTTGACGATCGTTGGTGATCAATGAATTATGGCTCATAAATTAGTTTAGCAATACCTAAATCAATAACACGTTGAAGAAGAATATGAGTAAACCCCTTACTTTCCCGCTGTCAATGTTGAAGTAGCCAGCCTTGCACTGATCGCACTTGGAGCCAGCGACATTGGGTTTGCACTGGCACTGCCCAGTAAGCTGATTGCAGAGGAATGATCCTCCATCTTCCCCTCCTTCTGTTCCTCTGGGATCGCAGTCACAAGGCTTGCAGTCTCCCTTCTCCAGAGCCAATGGGTTTCCATAGAAACCTAACAAAGACCATCACAGATTATGCCATCTTGCCAAAACATTGCAGGAAAATTATATCCCTATGCGTAACCCTAATTTTTCTTACTTAATTCTTAATTCTCCTGAACAGATACATCCAACATGCATGTGGGACCATTGGAATGTCGTGGTCATTAAAATAATTCGATACCGTAAATTTTCAGATTTAAATCAAGTTAATTGACTGTTTATCTTAATCTAATATCATCGAGCACTCACCTGGCAAACACTGGTCGCAATGATAACCAGCTGTGTTGTATATGCACTTGAGGCACTCGCCCGTGGTTCTGTTGCAGTTATTTACGGCATTCACATCCACATTGGTGTTGCAATCGCATGCTGTACAAGTCCGAGTACCACTGGCGTCGACTGCTCCGAAATATCCGTCACTGCATTGGTCACACCTCGCACCTTCACAAAGAATTCACATTTTTCATGATATATGTAAGGCGTTCCCAGAGGAACTTCAATGCCTTATGGGAATAATGAAGGAAAACTGAAATCGGACTTACCAGCGTATCCCTTGGGGCATTCAAGACAAATGACCGTTGAGTCCTGGAGCTGGTAGCAAGCGCCCTGGTTGGGACAAGGACAAGGCTGGCAGTCGTTGGGAGTCCCTGCCAGAGCGTTACCATAGAATCCTCGAGCGCACCTCTCACAGTTGTTACCTCCAGTATTGTGCTGGCAAATACATTTTCCTGTGAAAATGTACAGTTTTTGGAGCATTCACATTATGAACGAAGTAGAGATGCCAATCCATAGTAATTGTAGCAGTTTGCAAGCTGCTATGTGAATGTGGAATTGCTTTATATAGATTCTCTGTATGTATGACATTGGAGATATGACATAGAAAGTAGCTAGATCTGGTTCAAAACCATATCAACATTGCCCTAGTCAATTACAGGGCAATTATCGCCTAGATAAGACTATGAACTATGAACAATAGGACTCTGAACTGAGAAGAAGTCTTGGCTTATACCTACCCAGCTGAGAGGTTTCCTGATAATGTAGGAAACTTCAAGGAGTATATTTCTTGTAAACAGTTCCAAAGACTGATGACATTTCGAAAATATTCAAATGGAAAAAGTTCAATTATTATTATTTAGTAACCTGTATCAGGATCGCAGCTATCCGTATGGTTGTTGCAGTTGCATGGTATGCAGACGGAGAAAGGACCTCCTCCAGGTGGATCGTGGCGGTATCCAGGTGCGCAGGACTCACAAAACTGGCTGATGTACCCTTCAGGACATTGACATCTCTCGATCCAGTTAGCTGGCTTGCCAGTTCCTCCATGGATCGCTGTCCCCATCTTAACGGCATCCAAGAATCCAGTACCTGCGGCAATAAACGAGATGATTACAAACCTCACGTCAACGTATCGACAAGAACATTCATGTTTGATGAAACAAGCAGACCTCAAGAACAACAAAACCTATAAACCTGCTGCATCTGCAAACGTATGTTCAAAGATTTTCTGAGCTTATCCCGATGTTTATGGATGCCTGATATTTGAAAAACACTAGGTTATCGACTTATTATTTTACATTGTAATCAATACCTCTTGGAGAGTAGGTTCCTCTGATCTTGATGGCTGTCAGGTTGGAAAGAATGCTCATGAATTCTCTGGCAGGTAGACGAGGCATCCAACCAAAGTCCGGGTTTTCATGAAGGGTGAACTTGTAGATCTGATCCTGCAATTAAACGTATCGAAAAATTGAGATAATTGATTTATGTTGTGGATAATTAGTCAGGCACTGATAACACAGATGTTATGCGATAAGGGACTGAATGGTAGGTAGAACTAATACGCTTATGGATTTCTGAGTGTTGATTGCTGCAGTAGCTTCAATACAAACTTACTTGAGTTGATGGTAGGGAATTTCCATTGCCAAATATGGCTTGGCTTATAGCCAGATTGTTTCCTTCCAATATGATATCCTGGGGAGAGGACATTTCAGTCAAATTTCCGACCTTCAATTTGAACTGCAGCTCTTGATTGTAAGATGCTTTCTGATCTCCAAGGAACTTATCTGCAATTCAAAATATTGTATCAAGTTATTTAGATTCCTATTTTGTCTAAGAAGGGACAGTTTTTGCAGGTTGGAACACATTTATATATTGATACATTAAAGCACAAAGTCCATCCATCTTCCAAATTTTTATTTTTTTTTTTAATTTCATAAAAACTCAAGTTCAACAAAACTATTATTGACCTTCTTGACGATTATAGCTTGAAAATTTGTTGAAGAAATAAAGAGTTTAGTGTGGTATGCAATTATTTTAGGAATTGTACACTGGTGAGAACTTCTTTTTCGTTTTTCTGAAAACTCCGTTTTTGGACATAGCGCCTTTGTGCTTTAAGGTATCGATATGTTTTTCACAGCTAATACCTGCGGGGCCGAAGAAAAAGATTAATCTTTCCTGGAAAGGGATATAGGTATACAGACATGTACAAGAAGAATATACATGATACTTCTGTTGTACGAACCTGGTGCTGAGAAGTATACAGGATCTCTACCACTAGCTGAGACCCCGATGTCTTGAGCTTTAGCGCTATACCGAATTTCCTTCGGGTCCAGCTCTACCCCTCTTTCGATTGCCGACCACTTCTCGCTGTTCCTCGCGAACACTGACTCGATTAAACCTGAAAAAAGCACATAATAATGAGTACGTTGCATAAGTGACATTCTCCAATCTTCGGGGAAAATGGAAAGTGTTCATTTCCCCGATATATTAATTTGTAGAAAATGTTTGATCCATACTGCTCAAATTCGAAGTTTTGACATATTTGAACGTTTCTTAATTTAACTCGAGAACTTTAATTTCGAGAAAAAAAAATCACAAAAAAATTTTAAAAAATCACCTCTTCTTTCTGAATCGGAACGCTCACTCGTCATTAAAACATTAGGAAAGAGGATGTAATGGAATGTACAAAGCGGAATATTTCAAATCACTATTATAAAAATTGTGTATTTATTTTGTAAAAATGTGATGCTAACTTTTGGTGTATCCTGGTTCTGACCAGCAGACTGTTGAATGGCCGTAACAGAAGCAGGGCGTGCATCCGAACTTGTTCTCTTCATCTAAGTTGAAGTAGCCAGGTTTACAACTGAGAAAAAAATTAATTATAATGAAAATATACAACTAATTGACTCAAGATCCCAGTAGTATATTGTCTGTATGAGTACCAACTATTGTAAATTTAATATAGGAAAGTAGCTGGGATTCCTTAACCCTAGAATGGAAAGGCGGAGAAAACCTTACTCCTCACTGTATTGAGTAGGTTGTATGAACATAGTGGGCATAGATAGCACCACTAAACTCATGATATGCCTCAGTAAGGATGTCTAGATAGTGATGCAAGTGCAGTGGTCGTGAATGGACGCTCCTTTTCTAAGCGCGGTTTCTTCTAAAAGTCAGGGAGTAAAAATTATTCCGTCTTTCCGAAAACGTAGGTAGGTCTAGTGGAGTAAATAGTACCTCAAATTTAATATGTCTCAACGTATTTGTGAAATGTAATTTCTACCAAACAGAATCACAAAGAAAATCAAGTGAACCGTCTACTTGAAAGAGAAATAGTTATCACATCGTCAGAGAAACGATACACAACCACATTCTGCAGTGGCTGCTAGAAACCCATTCGTGGTAATCATGAAGTCAAATCATGCCCAAACTATTATCATTTTGGTATGTTGGAAATTAATGTTCATAATTTTGTTCCTTTCAAGTACCTACCTTTGTTTTTTCCTAGCTTCTCATTGTTAGTAAGTCATAGCGTGATATTTTGAAATTTTACATTTTATTAGAAGACTGAAATTTCTACCTATGTTTAGCCAAGTAAATACAGTAACTGATTAGGAATTCAGTACGGCGAATAGTAGATAAGCCCTCCTATTCATATACTATATTCAGATATTTACGGGTACATTATTAACTAGAATCATCATATCTTTAGGTATTATTCATGTAACAAATAAATGCAAAACTATAGTTATTTACATCGTTGTTCGTTGCTATTTTCTCCAAATCCATGACTTTTAAACGAAAAAATGAGAAAAAATTTGAGTATTTGTATGAGGGAGTAAAAATTACTCCATCTTTCCTTTAGAAACCCTCAAGCTGACCTCTCCATTCTAGGGTTAAGAAGGATCAGATATTGAATTCTGATGCCAAAACATGACGAAACGGAGATAGTGGACTCTTTTTCATAATATGGAGCAATATTATTGCGATCAACTGAATACGTATTTTACACCCTTTGGGTTCATCTCGAACGTTCTTACAGATATTTGCCCTGATCAGAACAAACACTGTTACCAATATTTCTCCACGACGCTGTGTCTATGATTCGTTTGTGCAAGTCTGGAGATCTCATTAAAAATTGTCTTTATAATCGTTGTAATTCAACAAAGCATACCTGGAGCACTCTTTCCCCTCAACGTTGTCTTTGCATTCGCATTTGCCCAACGTCTGGTCGCACGAGGGCTGGTTGTCCCAAGATCCCGCCGTCAGGCAGTTGCACTCCTTGCAGCCAGAGCTCCCGAAGTCGTAGTAGTCGGCCGCGCAGACGTCGCATTTCTCTCCAGTCACTCCCGGTTTGCAGTCGCATTTCCCTCCTCGGCTACACTGCAGGCTCCTCGATCCTAGAAACACCAAAACGAAGAATTTTTAGAGTTTTTGAATGTTGAGAACTTCAAGGTGGTAAAAAGTTGACCTCTGCTTGAATGTGTAGGGCTATTGAACGTTTAGAACTTCAAAGTAATCACACAGCAAGACTATTTCTAGGTTGAAAAAAGATCAATCAGGTGGTAAAAAGCTGAGCTCTGCTTGACTCCTTTGGAAAACTGAATATATTAGGACAAGGCTTTAAGTGTTCACACTGTAACACCTTGGCACAGTGGTTCAAAAGACCAATAATGAGGTCTATGTTCCAATATACTGTTCAGTGGGGAACAACTTGAGTTCTGCTTGACTGTTAATGGCAAACGAAAAGGAAAGGTAGGGGGCAAATTATTACAAAATCTCAATGCTTTCTCTCCCATGACTTCCAGCAACGGAGCTGAGAGTTTTAACTCTCGTCAGCCACAATTTTTTATCCGCCATATCAATGCTGTCTCACCCACTGTTCTTAGTATTTCGCGGAATTGAAGGGGCAAAACTTAAAAAATTGTTCCTGAATTTGAAATTCAAAGGATTTTAGAAATTCGTTAGTGCACGGCCCTAGGGAATTGAATTACTGAAATATTGCCGCTGGAATCATCGAAATCGAACAATAATTGCCAAAGAAAAAATGGGTAAAACTACTAAATAAACGGGGTTTTCCTTATTTCTCTGGCAATTATTGTTCGATTTTGATGATTCCAGCGGCAATCCTTCAGTTTTTTAATTCCCAAGGCCCATGCACTAATGAATGTCTAAAATCCTTGAAAATTTCAAGTATAGCTACATTTAATGAGAAAAACATTACTGAATTAACGGTTTTTCCCATTTTTCTCTGGGAATTATTGATCGATTTTGATTACTCCAGCCGCAATAATTCAGTTTTTAAATTTCCTAGGGCCGTGCACTAATGAATTTCTAAAATCTTTGAAATTTCAAATTTAAATACAACTTTTCAAGTTTTAGCCCCTTCGATTTGGCGAAGTACTGACCCGTAACGAGGAACGAACGTCGACCGACTGAAACCCCCTTAAGAGAAGACCTGTTGCCCAAATTATCTCCATATCAATTATCTCCTTATCTATCTCACATACCTCATTCGCATTCCCCCAAGGGTTCCTCTCGACCACTTTTGCAAAGCTGATTTGACTATTTTTATTCCCCCTGCTGCCCAAAGTGTTCAAACAATAACACCGAGCGGCTGAGACGCTTACGGAGCTCATAACACCAAGTGCTATGCTGCACCATGTGCTCATAACTGCTTGTGACACAAATTTCCTTGATTGATTAGAATATTTACCTAACGAAGGATGAGCAGTAGTTAAATGAATTTGAATAGCTTCGTGCCACAAACCAACTGTTATCATGACTCCAGAAGTGGTGGAAAACTTCTGTTGGTTGCTATTGCTTCTTCTTCCTTGTTGAAAACTTATTCTGGTATTGGTTATCGGTATGGCACGTTTTCCTATTTTAACAATTAATACCCAAACTACCAGAAGACTTCTTCCTACCTACTTGGACCTTCAAGGGATAGAGCATGGAGAGGGAAGGATACCGTAAGGTTCCCCCCACCTTCTTTCTTCGGGAGCTTGATGGTTTGTCACTGATGCGATTAGTATCGTTCCAGACCGAATATATGAAACAAGTCCACAAAATATGATCTCTTCTATAATTTCTACATTTTTTTTTCTTCACCCTCAACTCCTGATTGAAAATTATATAAATCCTAAATCAGAAGTGGGATTCAGAAGGAAAAAAAAATCCTAAATCAGAAGTGGGATCTGCGCTCAAGTAAAGATTATTATTTTATCAAACTTTTTATAATCAGTCCAGTGCGTGTAGTGATTACCACGGGTTCTTCACTCTCATAAAACGCGATGTCAGATGAGGAGGATCATCAAAACCAAATGGATTCGGAAGACGTTCTTAACATTGAAGAGTTCCACCGAATCCACCAACTCCGCAGCAAAGCCAAATGGAGCAATTGATTGAAATGCAAGCCCAAATGTTTGGTGAGTTATTAAATCGTCTCCAATGCCTACATCGTCACAAAAACTAAAATTCCCTGAATTTAATGAGGATGTCCCAATCCAAAAGTTTGGATACGAACGACGGAATTAATCTTGAGGAAGCATCGGCCAGACAATGCCCAGTTAGCCATGGCTCTCACAGACTGTTTTAAAGGTACATCATCAACGTGGTTATCTGAAATAATTGATGATGGACTAAATTGGGAGAAGTTCGTCGAGCTGTACAAAGCAAAATATTGCCACATCGACACACCAGCGGCAATAATCCATCAGGCCATAACTGCCCTGCATAGTAGGACAGTTTCCAAACACGGGATGTATTCGAATTTTTGAATTAAATGAAACTTAAAAAAAAAATTTTTGGTGGTAATATGTTAGATGGTGGCTTGTAAGATTTTCTTGTTCTGATAACATTCATATGGTTAGATTTGAAAATAACGATTTTTCAAGCTTAGATAAACCGGATGAAAGTATGGGGCGACACTAGTGCCATCTCTCATCTCAGAATCATTCTAGACCCCCGTCCCTTTTAGCCTTAAAGAAGCTAGGGGAACCTTACGGTATCCTTCCCTCTCCATGCTCCATCCCTTGAAGGTCCAAGTAGGTAGGAAGAAGTCTTCTGGTAGTTTGGGTATTAATTGTTAAAATAGGAAAACGTGAATAGATGTAGGGGAAATTAGGTAGAATTTAAATTTCCAATTTACAATCTATATATCATAGGCGCTGGTGAATGAAATTTTTCGAAGGACCTTGAATGAGTGTTGCGGAATTTGATATAAAACAAAAAACGCTGCAAATTATTACACAATGGTTTATTATTTTTCTATATAATCGTCTATAAAGCCACCGACCATCCAACATGAAGAGAAACATCGATGGCATTTCGGTCAGCTTTAATTTGAACGGAGATTAGGCCTCTTTTGCGATTCACACTCGTGTTTCTGATTTATCGCACGATTATTATTTTTATGGTTTATTATTTTATTATTTATTATTATTATTTTAATGGTTTATTATTTTTCTATATAATCGTCTATAAAGCCACGGAGATTAGACCTCTTTTGCGATTCACACTCGTGTTTCTGATTTATCGTACGTTTATTATTTTTATGGTTGATTGGTTTTTAATGGTTTATTATTTTTCTATACAATCGTCTATAAAGCCACCAACCATCCAACATGAAAAAAAATACTTGGAAAATGTCACCCCACGCATATTTAAGCAAAAACCTCTTTTTTGGCCGGTTATTTGCCCATAACTTCTATACGAATTAAGCGATCGGAATAGTTCGACGTTAGGACCAACTAGACCCCAAATGGAGTCTATGTGCGAAAGATCGGGTTTTTTAGACCGATTCTAAGGCCTTTTATGGCCCGGACGGCGGACGGCGGACGGCGGACGGCGGACGGCGGACGGCGGACGGACATTTGGCAAATTTGCAAATTTGGATTCTACGCACCTTGAAACGTAAAGTGACAAAGTTTGAGGGGGGGTTATAAAAATTTTTTGCGATACGATCACATAGGCTTATTATTAGAAATAATAAACCAAAAAATACGAGCGAAGAAATGATGTAATTATTGAAACCAAAAAAAAAATAAATTAAGCTGATATAAAATTAAAGGAAATTCTGGCAAATCAAATTTTGTAAATAATAATGTGATGAGTTCTGCGTTGGGGCCCTGCTGGTGATGATGATGACGGATGACGGTGAAATGGCGAAATAGATGATAGTTAGGTATTTGGAGATCCTTACCGGAAATGGCAGAATGAGGTGAAACTTGCGGGTGAAATTGATGGCCCACGACCCGATCAGGTGTCCGTCGAACACGGGGCTTTGGTGTTCTTCAGGTAGCACGGTTTAGTTGATGATGGGTGATGATTTTGTAGGCAATTGATGAAGAGAAGATGCCGGTGATTGGTGAGAAAGAGGGCACGTGCGCAAAAACGAGAAATCGATAGTGGCCTTATGTTGCTTTCAGGAGCAGGAGATCACGGTGACTGTCGTCGGCAGCGACGATTGACGGACTCTTGATGGGGAGGGGGGGAGGGTCCTGGATCACGAAGACCAAGTCCAATTCTGCTGTTCAAGTCCAATTCTTATCTTGCAATTCTACCTTCCTACCTAGGTCGCTCGATTTATTTATGGAACGCTAATGAGAGCAGTTGAACATGAAATTTTACTCGCTACCTACTAGTGCATTGAACCATATTACCGCCCACCAAAATTTCATGTTTATTTGCCAAAGATAAGCTGAGTTGGATAGGATTTCAGGCAAAGGAGGGTTGAGAATTCAGGAGCGGAGTGAGAGGAATTACGCGATGGGTTGATCGCTGATAGGTGCCAGATGTGGTACGAACAGTGACGACTCGAACAATGCCATCAGGACCAGGGTTTACTTTTGTGATTCTGCCCAGTGGCCATTGGAATGGTGAAGAATCTTCATTCTTTAAAAGGACGATGTCGCCAATCTGAAGATTGAGAGTTTGGCTCTTCCATTTGCGGCGCTGTTGTAGCGTGTTCAAATAATCCTTCTTCCAGGCGTCCCAGAAGGCTTGAGTACGTTGACGGATGAACTGCCATCGTGAAAGACGATTTTGAGGAAGGTGAGTGAAGCGGAATTGATCGGACCTCCAATGATGAGATGAGCAGGTGTTATGGGAGAGGGATCGTTTGGATCTGAAGATGGTGGTATGAGAGGACGTGAGTTGAGAACTCCTTCTATTTTGGTCATTATGGTGGATAGCTCTCTTTCTGAAAAGGGTTGATTGCCAATGGTCCTGTAGAGGTGGGTTTTCACGCTTTTAACTCCACTCTCCCATAAACCACCGAAGTGAGGAGCACGGGGTGGATTGAAACTCCATTTTATGGATTTCGGAGTGCAATGCTGGATGATATTATCTTGAGTTTTGGGATCCTTTATCCATTGTTCCACTTCTCTCAGATATCGAGCTGCACCCAAGAAATTGGAGCCGCAATCAGAAAAAATGTGATCAGGCATTCCTCTTCTTGCTATGAAGCGGTCCAGGGCGTCGAGGAAACCTTCGGTACTTAGATTTGGAACTACTTCCAAATGGAGTGCCTTCGTGGCGAAGCAAATGAAGAGACAGACGTAGGATTTGTGAGAAGGAGCCTTCCTTCGATTCGACTCTTTACACAGAAATGGCCCAGCGAAATCAACGCCAGTGTTGAAAAAGGCTCTTTCTGCGACAAGTCGACTGGAAGGTAGATTGCCCATGTAGGGGTTCAGATGGAATTTAGATAGCTTGTAACAAGTCAGGCACTTATTTTTAACAGCTTTAATCAGGTGTTTGGCACCAGGAATCCAATACCTTTGTTGTATGAATGCATGAAGGGCTTGAAGACCAGGATGAAGATTTTGATGATGAAGATGCTTGACGAGTAGATAAGTAAAATGGGCTTTGTTGGGCAGCAAAAGTGGATGGCGTTGAGGGTATGGAAGATCAGACAGCATTAACCTGCCGCCCACCCTGAGAAGACCATGGGGGTCTTCGAATACGTTGAGACTGGAGAAAAGATCCTGCGTTTTCCTTTCAGATCGTTTGGAATAAAGATGTTGCTGCAAGAGAAGAATACAGCGAAGGTTTGCCCGAGAAAATTCCTCAGAAGTCACTGGGCCAATGGTACGATCTGCTTGCTTGGTTTTACTATTGTTCAAGAAACGTAGAGAATAGGCTAGAACTCTGATGAGGGTAGCATATGAGGAATATTTGGATGTCCATGAGATGAATGGATCATAAGAAACGGTGAATAGAGCAGGAGCGTGAGTTCTTTTCAATTCGAGAACGTCGTCTGTAAGTAAACCATTGTCAGGGTACGATACGGGCCATAGTTGCTGTGGCATCTCCAACCATGATGGTCCTTTCCACCATAAATTGTGTGAGCTAAGTTCTGATGGATACAGACCCCTGGAACCACAATCGGCGGGATTGCTCTCAGTTCGAACATGCTTCCACCAACATAGTTGAGTAGATTCAAGGATGTTCACTACTCTATGAGCTACGAAAACTTTAAGTAGATCAGGAGACGTTTTTAGCCAGCATAAAACTATGGTTGAATCCGTGAAAAGATTATAACTCGTGATGGGGAAGTTTTGAAAAAAGGTGATCAATGAGCTAAAGAGCTTTGATAGAAGTTGAGCTCCGCATAATTCTAACCGTGGGATAGAGGTAATTTTAGTTGGGGCGAGTTTTGTTTTTGCCTGGAGCATGAATGTTTGGTACAACTCGTTATGGCGTACGCGCAGATAAATACATGCACAGTAACCGAGTTGACTAGCATCGCAGAATCCTATGACGTCAAAACTTGATGAACCAAAGGTTTGTAGATACCTTGGGATTTGAATCGAGGATAGGTAGGACAAATCGGCCGAGAATTTGCTCCAACTATTAGCAATCTCAGTAGGTACAGGCTCGTCCCATGTAACACCAGCTTTCCAAGTATCCTGTAATATGGTTTTGGCTTTGAAAATCACGGGCGCCAGATAGCCAAGCGGATCGTAGATTCTTGCTATGGTTGACAAAATTGATCGTTTTGTCATGGAGACATCAAATTGATTTACTTTATACGATAAATTGTCATCAATCGGTGTCCATTGCGAGCCCAATATCTTGAGATTCTGGTCAACAGAAAACATTACAGGGTTATTGGAGGTGTCTACCAGTCCTTCTAGGACCCTAGGGTCATTGCTACACCACTTTCCTAGTTCGAAGCACCCTTTGGACAGAAGATCAATTACTTTTTTTTTTTTCATACAAATATCAAACAATCAATTTATTTCGTATAACAAATAATTTTTCTGAAAGAATAATTGTCTGGAAAATTTTTTGAAAACAATCTAACGGAGTTTTGAATTTAGATTAGGCCATAATTGACTCCTGCTCCGTCCACGATCAGGACGGAAGATCAATTACTTGATTTCTTAGAGAAATGGCTTCTTCAATGGAATTTGATCCTGTTGTTAAGTCATCTACGTAGCAGTCGTGCAATAGGGCTTGTGATGCTTCAGGAAAGGGTAAACCTTCGTCGGATACCAATTGATGAACCACACGATGAGCTAGGTACGACGAACATGACATGCCATATGTCACAGTCAACAATTCATATTGTTGAACGGGTGAATCGGGGCTGAATCTCCACAGAATGTGTTGATATTTTCGATCAGCTGGACGTACCGATATCTGACGGTACATTTTGACGGAGTCTGCGGAGAAAACGATTGGATGACGGCGAAAATTTAAGAGCACCAAACAGATAGAGTTTTGTAGTTTAGGACCTATATGGAGATGATGATTCAGTGATCCGCGTGAGGTGGGAGCGGATGCATCGAAAACAACACGAATTTTGGATTCGGTTCCAGTTTTGAAAACACCATGATGGGGAATATAATATTCGCCGGGTTGATCGATGATTTTCATATGTCCTAGCTGCAGGTACTCATGGAGAAATGAATGATACTCCTTTCGCAAATTTTCATTTTTCGATAATTTGTGTTCCAGATTGTAGAGACGAGAAAGCGCTTTAGAGCGAGATGGACCAAGTGAAAGATTTTCAGATTTGAATGGCAGAGCTACCTCATACCTTCCGCTAGGTAACCTTCGGTGGGTTTCCATGAAATGCTGCTCACAGTACTGATTGGATGAGGAAAGATATTTGGTGGAGGATGGAACTTCTTCCAGTTCCCAAAATTTGCGCATAACGGTGTCAATTTCATCAGTTCTGGCAAAACAGGAGATGCCGGATTGGGTTTCGGACTCTGATTCATGACGACCAATGATAATGTGGCCAAAAATAGTGTTGAGAAGTGATGGTTGATTTTTGTAAGGTGAGATTGGCCCACTCAGCAACACGTCAATGAAAACATCGGCTCCTAAGAGTAGGTCGATAGGTCCTGGTATCCAAAAGGAAGGATCTGCCAGGTCATAAAATAGGTATTTTTCCCATAGATTCCTTGGTAATGGAGATTGGGGTAGAGAAGATGTGATTACAGGAACCACCACAGCGGACACGTTGATGAGAGGATGAGTGGATTTCACTGGAGAGATGGTACAATCGACCTTGCCTTGAGGAGTAGTCAATTTCGATTGGCCTACACCAGCAATGGATCGTGAAAATTCGGTCGATTTTAAGCCAAGTCGATCAATGCATGATTGAGTGGCAAAGCTATATTGGCTGCCAGAGTCGATCAGGAGGCGAATGATTTGATGCTTACCATTACTATCCATAATGCGAGCTTGAGCAGTACCAAGTAAGACATAAGAGCCTTGAGAGGTCGAAGAAAGTGAGGTTGGAGCGGAAGCTGTGGGACCAGAAACGGTATTCTGGGGAGAAGGGGGTGAGATGGTACCACTAGGATCCATGACAAAGTTCGATGATGCAGATGTGTTGGTCTTGGATAGATGAAGGTAGGTATGATGTCGTTGATCACATTCACGACATGAGAATTTGGACTGGCACTGAGAGGTTTTATGCTTTGGATGGAGGCAATTTCGGCAGCCGGCAAAATTTTTAAGGAGTTTCAGACGGTCCTCAGGTGAGGCAGACATGAACTTGGAGCAATAAGATAATGTATGCTTCTGAGAACAGATAAAGCACGACGGGGTTTCACTGGAAGTCTCAGTGTGCAATTTTCTGAAGGTTTGGGATGTCAGACGAACCCATCCCACAGACTGAGCAGCATGTTTTACGCAGTGGCCGCGTTTTTTCCTTAGTTGGTTTGGGCGATGCTGAGGCCGAAAGACCTAATTCATATCAGGAAGAGCCGGTAGAGGTGGTACCATCTGTGACTGGATCCTCGGACCATCCTCCCCCTCCGCTCGATGAGGCTAACATCATGGAGCAGGTAAATGTTCATTTGTGTCGGTTCAAAGAACAGTTGATAAATGAATTGACATTAGAGATGAGAGATATCCTGCAACCTGTGCACCAGTTTATGTCCACAGTTCATCAGTTGCCAAATTTGTCATCCACCGCCCCTGCACCCACAGGATCTAGGGATCATGTTTCCAACAACAACCCAGCACCCAAGAAGGTGGGCCCATTTGATGGTTCGGCCGAACTTGAGTCTTACCTCATTCAGTTCAACATCATTGCCACTGCAAATGGGTGGGATGAGGAAGCAAGGGCGACGGCACTCTCTTCAGCATTGTCTGGGCCAGCTCTAGCTCTCCTTAGCGATGTCAGTCCCCCTAGGACCTATAGGCGTCTAGTTGAAGCATTGGAAGAGAGATTCGGTACAAAAAATCAGGCTCAGATGTTCTTGACCCTTCTAAATACAAGGGCACAAAAACCACAGGAGGACATTAAGCAATTTCATCAGGCCATTCGCTCCCTTGCTCGGAATTCAGTTTCTGACGTTGAACGCCATGGGGTTTACCATTTTTCGCGCGGACTCCGTGACGCTGAAGTAAGAAGAGCCATAGACACCCTATCACCGGCCACAATGTCTGAAGCTCTTGTTGTAGGCCTTAGAGTGGAGGCTGCTTTGCAAAGGGATCGAACTTATCGTGGGATAAATTTAAGAGTTGCAGAATCTTTGGATATGGGTCACAACGTCTTGCAGTCTGGCGATCAATGCCCATTTGTTGGCGTGCAACATGAGCCTGCTCCTTCCACCGATAATTTGTACCAAGTTCTGCGACAGCAACCCGTCAGACAATGGTCAGGGCCTCGTAAAAATCCCCAGGTGGCATGCTGGCGTTGTGATGGGCTAGGTCATTACTGCCGTGACTGCCCCACATGGAGGATTAATAAGCAGAACCCAGTAACTCCGCAGGGAAACGATCGAAGGTCAAACTAGGTGGGCAAAGTTTGGCTCCCATTCGTAAGCCCAACAATCTGAGGAACAAGGGAGAAGGAGGTACTGAGGTAGTTTACCAAATTGGGGGAGGCGGTTCCTTGAGTTTGAGGGGGCGGATTGGGGAAGTTTCTTGCAGGATTTTGATTGATACAGGGGCGACTGCAACGTTTGTGTCTCCATCTATATTGCAGAAGGCTGGAATTCAGGTGTGTTCCGGAACTGAAGGCACGCTTCGGACTGCTACTGGACAGATGTCATCCACTATGGGTCGTGCTACAGTGCTGTTGGACGTCGGAGATGGGATACACCGGAAACAAATGGTTGTTGTGGCGCCAATTGGTGAGGATTGCATCGTCGGTCTCGATTTCCTGCGGAAGTTTGGGTGTAGTATTGACTTGATTGAAGGAACGTTGAAGATTGGACATGTTGTGATACCATTTGCTTTTGAGGATTGCCTGTTATTGGATGCCTTGGATATGGAAGAGATGGAGGATAAAATGTTCCTTTCAATGGACCCTTCAGAATGTAATGAGATGTGTCATGTGGAAACCCAGAAAAGACAATGTTGTGTTCCAGCTCACGTAGAAGACCTTTTCTTGAAGCTCCAGGGCCGCCTCAAACCAGCTCAGCTTCGGTCAATACAAGAGTTGTTGAACGAATTTGGAGATGTTTTTGCCGCAGGGAAGACAGATTTAGGACAAATTACGGACGTCGAACACTGCATTGATGTGACAACTGACAGACCTATCCGTCAAGTCCCTAGACGTATCCCACCACATCGACTTCAGGAAGTTGATAAATTGATTGCGGATATGGAGCCAGGGGGGATTATTGAGCCTTCGAAAAGTCCTTGGACTAGTCCAATTGTGCTGGTAGGAAAGAAAGACGGGTCAACTAGGTTTTGTATTGACTACCGGAAGCTGAATGATGTGACTCATAAGGATTCATACCCCCTACCCCATATTGATGATCTGCTAGGTGCTCTTTCTGGTAGTCAGTGGTTTTCCACGCTGGACCTACAAAGTGGATATTGGCAGGTCAAAATGCGTGAGACTGACAAAGAAAAGACGGCGTTCTGCACACCAAGAGGTTTGTGGCAATTTCGTGTGATGCCTTTTGGGCTCTGTAACGCGCCAGCCACCTTTCAACGTGCCATGATGAAGGTTTTGCACCGACAGATAGGTAAAGGTCGAGTAAAAGTCTACCTGGACGATGTCTTGATTGATACAACAAATTTTGAGGAGCAGCTAGTATGGTTACGGGATGTGTTCATGGAATTTCGAAAGCGAGGTATCAAATTAAATGCCAAAAAATGTGAGCTTTTCCGACAGAGTGTAAACTATCTTGGATACGTGATCTCAGGGAAAGGTGTGTCCACAGATCCAGCAAAGACTGAAAAGGTTCAGAAGTGGCCTAACCCACAGTCCACCAAAGAAGTCCGGACATTTGTGGGGTTCTGCTCGTATTACCGTCCTTTCATCCCCAACTTTGCCAGTCGCGCTAGCCCCCTATATCGAGCTCAGAACGAGAAGGGACATATGCAATGGACAGATGAATGCCAGGCAGCTTTTGAAGATTTGAAGGTAGCCTTGACAACAGCACCAATTTTGGGACATGTCATACCAAATTGCTTGTTTGTACTGGATGTTGATGCCAGTGAACGGGCCATCGGCGCTGTGCTTTCCCAGCAACAAGGATCAAAGGAGATTGTTCTTGGCTATTACAGTAGGTGCCTCTCAAGGCAAGAAAGAAACTACTGTGTTACCCGAAAGGAGCTTCTAGCTGTGGTGGACGCTTTGAAGCATTTTCGACCCTACGGTTTGGACAATGGAAAACGTCTTACAGTTCGGACAGACCATTCATCACTTCAATGGCTAAAGAGCTTCAAGCAGCCTGATGGACAGATGGCACGATGGCTTGAATTTGTTTCTATTTTCAATGTTGCAATTGAATACCGTCGAGGAACATCCCATTCAAATGCAGATGGATTATCTCGTAGGCCTTGCCTCAATGATGGTTGCAAATATTGTGCTCGTCAAGAAGATAAAGAGGTGGCTGAACTTTGCAGAATTCGACTTGAAGAGGGAGTTGGGTGGGAGCAAGAGCAAACCAAGGACCCAGATATTCAACCTGTCAGAAAGTGGAAACTTGAGGGTTCACGTCCTGACTGGCAACAAGTTTCACCACTCAGCGCGGTTACAAAAGCATTGTGGGCTGCTTTCGATTCGCTGGAAATAATGCATGGGGTACTTTACCGAGTTAAAGAGAGTCATTGTGGGAATGAAAAACGAGCAGTGAAGCAGGTTATTGTCCCACGACATCTAAGAGAGACTGTTCTGCAACAAGTTCACCAGCTAGGTCATTTTGGGTACAAGAGAACTATAACTGAAGTACATCGAAGGTTCTATTGGATTGGGTTGCATAGGGATGTTCGCGATTTCTGCAAGTCTTGCGACATTTGCGGAAGAAGGGGTCAGAAAGAGAACAAGAACGCACGTGCACCACTCCAAACATACTCTGTAGGCGCCCCCTTTGAGCGTATAGCTGTTGATGTAGTAGGGCCACTCCCCAAGTCAGACAGGGGTAACATTTTCCTGGTAGTAGTAATGGATTACTATACGAAGTGGCCAGAGGTATTTGCTGTGCCAAATCAAAAGGCAGAAACCATTGCAGAGGGGCTTTTGCAACATGTGTTTTCTAGGTACGGGCTCCCTCTTGAACTACACACGGACCAGGGTAGGAATTTTGAATCAAAAGTTTTTCAAGAAGTAATGCAAATTTTAGGAATAACTAAAACAAGAACAACCCCGTTACGTCCACAAAGTGATGGAATGGTCGAGCGTTTCAATCGGACACTGTACCAAATCCTTTCAAAATACATTGCAGACCATCAGCGGAACTGGGATCAAATGCTTCCTCTAGCCCTTCTCGCATATCGAGCATCAACACATAAATCGACGGGCTTCTCCCCGGCTATGATGATTTTTGGTCGTGAGCTGATTGTCCCTGCAGATATATTGACAGGTTTGGCACCTGAACGCACAAGTAGAATACAGTACGCCAGTGAATTAAGGATTAGATTGAAAGAAGCCCACGACATTGCACGCCTCAACATTGGGAAAGTAGCAGCAGAATCGAAACGGAGGTATGACCGGCATTCGAGGGAGCCAAGGTTCCAGGTTGGAGATGAGGTTTGGATGCACCACCCTCTCCGACATTTGGGTGACTCACCGAAACTACAACTTCCATGTATTGGCCCTTGCAAGGTCTTGAGGTTTATTTCGGACGTGGTTGTCAGAGTGCTCTCCTGCGCGCAAGAAAACAGTAGTGCTTGTCGACCGACTGCGATCTTACTTCTGTCCCCCCGAGGAGAAATGGGAAACATGAGAAGAACAAGAAGAAAAAGGAAGAGGGTGATGTTAGGTTGTTGTGTTACTAAAATGTTACTTAGTTTTTAGAGTTGGTAACAACTAGAAAAGTTCGTGTGTTCCGCGTAGAATTGATCGTTCGTAATACAAAAGTATTTTCCGCAAGTTTGGTGTCCTCATTCCTACAAGTGGTGTCAGAAGTGGGAACCTTTCAGAAGGATTTAAGGATTAAATTATTAAATTAATAAGACCTACATTTAAGGATTTCCCTTAAATTTTGATGAGTGTTGCTCGTTTGATGAGGAGTCTTGAGCGAAGAACGAGGATTTGGGTTGACTGGGCTTGGGTAGATATTTCGAATGCGCAGCAGATTTAGAGATGGTTTGTTGATCATTCAACTTGTTTTCAGGCATCAATAATAAAGCCTGATGACGAGACTGAACGAATTTCAACAAATTGTCGAAAGTGGGAAAAGGCACGTTAGCATTTTTAAGTTCGAATGCTTCCCTGGTTGGTTGATCAATACAGCGTATTGCGAGTTCAAAAAGAAGGTACTGAAATCCGTCGGGTATATTCATATTCTTAAGGGCAGTTACAGAATCGCCCACGTTTGTGAGAAAATACTGAATTGCTGCGATGTTCGATTTATTTGAAGGAGGCTTGGATGACAGAATTTTGTCGATATAATTCGAAGCTATTTTACGTTTGTTGTTATATTGAGCAACAAGTGCATTCCAAGCCTGTTCGTAATTGCCTGTCTGTAATGGGATAGCCTTAACAATAGCTAGTGCAGGTCCGCTAACACATCCAATCAAATAATGAAATTTCTCGATTGGTGCGATGGAATCGTCTTCGTGTACCAATGATACGAATACGTCACGAAAGAGCGGCCAGCTAGAGTAATCAAGGCCATTAAATTTAGGCAAATCGAGTTTGGGAAGATGGGCTTTCATAGTTCTCAGTAAAAAGGATTGAGCCATATCGTCAACACTTGGTAGAGAGGGCTGTGCGAATTTTTCATGTAGAGCAAAAATGTCGTAATAATATTGTTTTACGGCTTTAATGGTCGCTGAATCACATTCCGGAAATTTCGGAAGTGTTGGATTTTGCGTATGAAGCACTGTCAGCTCGTCGATGGTTAAGTTGAAGGTAGCATAGGAACTTTCAATAGTACGAAACATTCCTTTGAATGTGAACAGTTTAGTTCTATCAGTGGAAATGGCATGTCCAACTTCGCTTATGCTCTTGAAGTCTTTACCGATGATTACAAGTTTATTCCTCATGATTGTGGACTGCTGTTCAGGAGTGAGCGGCGGAGACACCATGGCGGTCGGGCGGAAAGATCAAGAAACGTAGTAGGGAGCGGAAGAGGGAATGCGAAACAGTGAGGAGGGGGGTACGGATAGAACCAAGGCTTGTAGGTAGGTACCTAGTATACTAAAAACCCGCAACACACGGAAGTCGTGCGTTATGATGGAATGTCTGAAATAATTATTGATGAGAACAACTTGGTAGGTACCTATTATAGTGAGTAGCGATACGAGAGTACATCAAATTCACTATTACTGATAGCACATGGAAATCATGAACATAAAAACACGGAAAAATACATAAATTGTGGAGTGAATGTATGAACTGATATGTACCTACCTATTCAATTAATTGATGAATTTGCTAGAATTATATATTATAAATGTACACAAGTACCTACAGAAAAGAATATGATAGAAATCCGGACTCGAATTCGGACCAAATGAATAGATGTAGGGGAAATTAGGTAGAATTTAAATTTCCAATTTACAATCTATATATCATAGGCGCTGGATAATGAAATTTTTCGAAGGACCTTGAATGAGTGTTGCGGAATTTGATATAAAACAAAAAAATACGAGCGAAGAAATGATGTAATTATTGAAACCAAAAAAAAGTAAATTAAGCTGATATAAAATTAAAGGAAATTCTGGCAAATCAAATTTTGCAAATAATAATGTGATGAGTTCTGCGTTGGGGCCCTGCTGGTAATGATGATGACGGATGACGGTGAAATGGCGAAATAGATGATAGTTAGGTATTTGGAGATCCTTACCGGAAATGGCAGAATGAGGTGAAACTTGCGGGTGGAATTGATGGCCCACGACCCGATCAGGGGTCCGTCGAACACGGGGCTTTGGTGTTCTTCAGGTAGCACGGTTTAGTTGATGATGGGTGATGATGTTGTAGGCAATTGATGAAGAGAAGATGCCGGTGATTGGTGAGAAAGAGGGCACGTGCGCAAAAACGAGAAATCGATAGTGGCCTTATGTTGCTTTCAGGAGCAGGAGATCACGGTGACTGTCGTCGGCAGCGACGATTGACGGACTCTTGATGGGGAGGGGGGGAGGGTCCTGGATCACGAAGACCAAGTCCAATTCTGCTGTTCAAGTCCAATTCTTATCTTGCAATTCTACCTTCCTACCTAGGTCGCTCGATTTATTTATGGAACGCTAATGAGAGCAGTTGAACATGAAATTTTACTCGCTACCTACTAGTGCATTGAACCAAAACGTGCAATACCGATATGCTTCCACATCCCCAAGTTTTTGTTCATCATTTCTGATAATTTACCTGGATGATTAAACATGAAGGAAATCACTGACCTATATCATTACAGTAGCAGGGGAGACACTCGTTGCTCTCGCTGAGGTAGAAATTGTCTCGGCACCTCTCGCAGTTGGGACCATCGCGATTCGCAGCGCAGTCGATGCAGTGACCTCCATGTCCAGTCTTCTCCCACAGTTCTTCGTCAAAGATGCAACGCGTTGAGAACCCGTTGCAGTTACAAGCTGAAACAAACAGGAAATTCCATGAGCTGCTAATTAGGAGGCATTGCTGGTTAAATGAGTGGATGAATCTGATTAGTTCCATTGTTACATTGGAATAATTACATAGTTGATTCATTACAGCACAATTTGTGAGTACAACATCCTACAACTTTTAGGGTGTCTTAGTAGGGAAACTGATCCAATATGTATTCCAATATGTATTCCAATAGGTGCTTTGAATGACTGGTGTAGAAACTGGTCCATTTGTCGTGGCTGTAGACCAGTTTCATGGACCAATCTAGAGGAGTGAGTGAACTGCAAGGGGAAACAGGTTCAAAGATACTGTCGATTCTGCCCCAAATGGGCAGATGAAGTAGGTAAGTTTGTGTTCAACACCATCCCCCCTCCACTCCCTAGAGTTTCGGTTAGCAGTTTATGTTTTAGAGTAACTGGTCTAGCTTATAGGGAAATGAGAAAGTGCAATACCTATTTTGAAGGCCTCTTGAGACTGAATTCCCCTGCAAGAATGAGATGAATGTCTTTTGGGGTGACCAAGCAATAAGCAATATCTATATGATTTTGAGTCGGTGCAGTTATCCGGTCCCGACTGCTGCTTTCCGCTCCCCATCCTGTGCGCGAAATTTGCAGTTTGTTTATGTAAAATGGAAGAATTGTGTCGCTTCTGCATTTTCGCTCCCGCACTAACGAAGGTAGGGATGCTTAGTACGATTACAGGAAGTATTATATCGTATTACATGAAGGAAAGTAAATAGGTTTCCTAAGCCGACATATATAAACTATTTCCCTGGTACGTTACGTACCGAATTTTTTCATAAAGCTCCGAGTTGCCAACAATATAAATACTTACCTACCACAGAGTACCGGAGACAAGTTACCTACCCCATTTTTCATTTTCATTAATAATTTGCAAGTCCTTCTGTATCGCTTCACTACAAATAGTATGCTAATCAACATAGTGTACTGTAAATGTATTAGTATACTGTGTATGTACTGTAGTGTATTGTACATGCACACACAGTGTAAGTTCGCCGAATAGCAATATCTACATTCTTATGTAGCCACGGCAGCTTATCCCCTATTGGGGTATTGGGTATAATTATATATTACGGTAGCCTTTATTGGGGATTAATTTCCAAAACTAAGCAAATAAGGTAATTTGCGAGAAATTAATGTCTTCTTTTCTTTATTATTTATTGTTTTTTATAATTGTATGTACTACTTACGGAAATAAAATTTTTAAAAAAAGTTCAAAATTTGGGGTGCATTTTTGACTTTGGGTGAAAAAATTTTCTTACTAAGATGTTATTATTTCGTGCAGTTACTGAAATTAAACAAAGGAGAGTTGGTTTCCTGGACTATATTTTTTGTAACATGTCACCGTCTGTATCCCATATTTATGAACTTAACTGAAAAAAAGACACAAACCATCGAATCAACAATCAACGTTGTTCAGTGGCGTCTCCTCCAGGCAAACATAGCAAACACTGTTTGCCTTACTACAAATATGCAAAATAAATAAATAAATATTTGTTGAGATTCTCCTATATTTCTATTTTTTGTAAGTAATATATAGCTGATTTTGGAAAACTTTTATAATATTTAGGGACTATTTCATTATTATCAAGGAATTTAGATTAAATAAGATAATGGAATAAGAAAGTACGTATTTTGCCTTGGATACTAGCCCGCAACACACCAGAGACTTGGAGAGGTCGGTAATGTAGATGATTGCGGATGATAAGCGAACTAGCGCGGGGGCTGGTCCTCCTTTCATCGCTGGATGCAAGGCAAGCAGTTCAAAAAAATGAATTTTTCGGTACTGTTTAGAGTGAGAGGCGACGATCGGTGGGGTGGCGGGGGGTCAGTGCGGGGTCCAGTATTGCCATACCCCCACTACCTCACTGTCAGCTGTTGCAAACAGTCGCAAAAACTGTTTCGTGACCTTGAATGCAGAGAGATTAGCCCACATATCCATAACATATCCACATTAACATATCCATCCACCCACATTATCTCAAAGAAGGAAAGCAGTTGGTTTTTTCGCCGCCGCAAATATCAGCTGTATGACGTTGACTGGTGTCCCGTTCCCGATTTTACTGTATTTCACTGTACCTAATCGTTTTTCTTGTTGATAGACACTAGGAAATAATTGCAAAACATTGTAGAATGAAGGTTTCACATCTTATTAGGTCAGAGTCTCCCTTTTTGGTTAATTATTTTCAAGAAAAAAATTTGACCACCCTCAAATTTGATGGTTCACGTTTGTGGTAGGTAAGTACGTGTAGATTTTGAAAATCGAATATAAAAAAAAAATCCGTCCGTCCGCGGATCTTTCCTTAATTATCATGGACCGATTATGATGAAATTTGGTATGTAGGCTCCATTTGGGGTCTAGTTGTGCCGCAAAGCTTTTGGTTGACTCACTTCTAAGCGGTGAAACGGGAGGGCTGAAACTTCCAAAGGCACCCTCTCTCGAAAACTCTCGATATGAAGGTATTGTTTTATCAGAAATTTAAGATTGCACCATTGAATTTTCGGAATCGAATGAGACTACCCATAGCTTTGTAGGACAAATTGTTCGCTCCCTACGAGAAGTTAGAAAAACGAGTATGAATCGCAAAAGAGGCGTGATCGCCTTTCAAATTTTAGTTAACCAAAATGCGTTCGCCGAACATTTCTTTGGGATGTACTCGGTTTTGCTTCCTTAGCAACTAGTAATCAAATTTCTAAACGAAGGAATTCATTATTTCTTCCAGTGGAGTGTAAAGCGTTTAATTCTTCCAAATAAACTTGATTGTGAAGGTAAAACATGGTTGGTAGGTGGTGACAATGACAAAGCTGAGTTCTTTGCTGGCACGTGATCAATACAGAAAAAATGAACCTTTGTGTAATAATTTGCAGCCTAGCTGTTTGCCTGACGAATATTATCACGCGACGCCCCTGACGTTATCTTCGTATCGCCTGAGAACATGCATATCGAATGCTCCCTCGGAAATTCATTCATTTTCAAGTGGTCTTCCATTGACTCAAGAGCCGCCAGCCAGGAAATATCAGCTCGACTCTCGACTCAAGTTATTTCATCGTATTAATCAAACGAGCTCCTTGGTCTACAATAATTTTCAAGAGAAGATTGGAGAGGAAGGCTGGTTTTCAACTCCAAACGCAATGAAAATAAATTTTTGATTTTCGGGCGAAATCAGAAGTGGAATTTTTTTGTTAAATATTTAAAACATTAAATCTAGCTTAGGTAGTGTTGTGGTTATTATATTATGTTTTTGTAAAAACTTTTGGTTTATTAGTTTTGATATCGAGCTTTTGGACTCGAACAAGAAAAAAATGCTCCTTCAAGGGTAGAGTATGGGCCTTAGAGCACTCCCTAGGGGGACCCCCTGATAAGTAATAGACTTCAAGGAAGGCTTCTCTCTTTACCCAGAACGTCTGTTTTGAATGTAGAATTTTAATATTAAATAGGTTATACATTCACGAGAGATTCCAGTGGAGGACTACTTGGTCTCGTCAAGGGCTGAGTAAGGTCAAGGGCTTATAAATAAATTTAAAAACGCTGCAAATTATTACACAACGGTTTATTTAATCTAAAGTTCACTCGTCAAAAACCTTCTAAGGGGGTGAGTAGGGGGAGCAGTTTAAGTCCTTAGAGCGAGATTCGAGCTACCCTCGTGTTCTGATACATTTCACAATAATCGTTCATTCAACAAGTTTTTTCAGGAGTTCAAGAAACCGAATTCAGGGTTAAGAAACAATGCAAATTATTACATAACGGTTTATTTTATCTCTTTATAGATCACCCGTCCGCGTCTCCTAATTAACCCTCCTATATTTCACGATATTTCACAATAAACGCGAAGGTATTTGATAATAATTCTTGATCATTTGGAAGGTATCGTTCGTTTCTTACAATTAAAACTATCTTAAATTGATGATTTTTTTTAAATTCATTAACTAGGTACTTAACTAATTATCCTCATGAAGCTAACCGTTGGTCCCGCAGAGCTCTGTCAACAATTTTTTTTTGATTTAGGAAATTTTAAATTAATGAAAAAACAATAGGTACCTGAATAATGAAAGTTTTCGAGCCAGGGCGTTCTGATAATGCTTTCCCCCACTTTTCTCCTTAGAAGAGACTGAGAATAACCAAAAGCTTAAAGGGACTAATAGACACCGTATGGAGCCGATATACCAAATTCGAGGTTTCGCCTCAATTCAAAATTGTTCCGAGGAACTAGGCAACGGGTAAGGCGTACAGGGACGGACAGAACATTTTTATTAAATTTTTGAATTTTACGTACCTTCTAAAGTGAGCTACCGAAAATTGATTTTATTGCAAATAATGAGCCAAAACAAATAAATCAACGCGATTCTACCCTAGTTGTTTAAAATTGTCTATGGTTATGATTTATATAGTTCACAGTAGTATGAAGGGTTCAATTCATTTTCACGCACGCGCAGGGGAGACCAAAGATTGTCAGCGCAACGGAAACACCGTAATTTTCTTCGAGCGATACCATAAAACAGACTCACTTCACGCAGATTACGAGCGGTAACATAAAACTAGAGAGCGGCACCGGAGATGAAATAAGGGGTTTCTAACCCCGAGAACGCTGAAAGTTCGTGGAGACATCGCTAGGAGGTTAAGCTAAGGTTGAGAGGGGAAGCGGTGATATTAATGCAGGACAATGGGAAGGTGGAAGTCGTTCTCGCGTGCTTCGAAAGGGCTTGGCATTTTCTGAGCTCCATATTTAATGTAGCGGAGTGTGCGGGCTGGGAGACGTAAAAGGTAACGTTTGCGAGAGGGTTAAACACCTGGTGTGAGGTTGCACAGCTCTTTCTCACAATTGAAAATCCAGAAAAATCGCTTCATTTTCAGTTTGAAGCTTGTTCCAAGGACTCCAAGTCGTTGTTAGGAAGAGGTATCATACCGCACCACAAGAATAGAGCAACAAATCCAAAACATCGGTTTTTGATTTTTTAGCGAATTTTCAAGGAAAATGAAGTTATTGCAATGGCCTCAAATTTTTTAGAATGGACTTTTTTGACGTTTTTTCAACACGTTTTCAACTTCTTTCACAAATCTTCGATACTTTTAACAAAGCAAAATGAAATCTGTTTGAAACGGGACCACCACGGATACTGGTAGAACATTTCAATAAGAATCAGACAGATTGGTACCAAAATAAAAAAAATTGCAAGGTGTTCGGACAAAAAAAGTCTGCCATTCGGGTGTGGCACATAGCTTCCTCGTCACCGTAACCACTGTATACGTCATTGAAAATATTTGATCAATCAATTTTCTCAATCATAAATTCAATTATCAGTTCGGACTTGTAGATTAGGGTAGAATGTGGAATATAGTTTGGTTATTGTTATGCAGAAGCATAACACGGAAAAGGTGAAAATATATTTTATTATTATTAAATTATGGAATGACGAAGGAGTGATTGATTTGTTAAAACGTTTCATTTCTGGAAGACCGTCAATCCCAGGTTACACTGATACCCATCACATTCCTCAGCATTGATCAAAATTGGATCAAATCTGTAAAATCCCTGAAAATTTCGTTGAAATCTGGTCTTCACATTGGCTTGTCGATTTCTATTGGTCCCTACTCAACGAAGGTGAAGGATGGAACAGCACTCTCTGCCCGGCGCGGGTTACCGCCCACCGCATGCAGGTGTGCTTAAGGATTTCAGCTCAGCTACGATCCTCGGCGCAACTGCTCGCCAACCGGAGGGAGGCAGCACATTTACCTAGACCTAGTTGGGGACAGACAACTTCTAGGTGAAATGGGAGCAGAGGCCGGTGCGATGAGCTTATCGCCTACGGAGACCTCCGAGAAACTTTGGGCTTCTGAGAGAAGGCGAGGTAGAGCGAGAAATAATCGTCGAGTTTTCGAAGACGAATGCATGAAGGGGAAGCCCTGAGTCCTCCTTTTATATTACTTTAACAAGGTAAGGGGAGCGTGGAGGAAGGTGACGTCAAGTGACGTGTTCGTCCCCTGTACCTCACCTCACCTACCTGGCACGATGAGTCACTCAGGGTTTCCCTTGTGTCCTTTATTGGAGTACTAACAGGTTTGAGTACATGAGTTTACACACACATTCCTGCAATTGTACAGGATAGTACAGCTCTCTTCTTCTTCTTCTTTTCTCGTTTAATATTAGTGGAGAAGATGTGGGCACAAACCACTTTTTAAAAAGACCAAAATTCTTGATTTTATTAGCATTTTTCGGAACTGAAAACTCAAGATGAGTTTTCAGGTAAGATGCGGATTTCAACTTGCCTCAGCCCTATTCTTGAAGTGCGATGTGTTCAATACTACATAACAGCATAATTCAATGATGAATTAACCCTTTTCAATATAATAATATTAAGCATTCCACTGCGTTTTAGAAGTTAAGAACTTTATTCGTCACGTTGAGAGATATCGAGAAACTAATATGTAAGAATAGAGGACTCAGATATACGATTGGTCTCCTCGAATAACTTCGCCCCTCTGCTTCACCTCTCAGAAGTCATAAATTCTTCGTAATGATCGGTAATTGGATTCAGGTCGATCGGAAATTAAGGTGGAGGCCGTGAGGGAGGGCAAGGGCGTGAAGATATGCCTTTGAGAATCACCTCCACTAACGAGAAGCCCTGATAAATCTTGATGAAGGCCCATCGGAGGGGTAGAGGTGGGATTTTAAGCCCGTAAATCGAATTTAAAACGAGTTAATTAGATGGGTGATCAACGAGGTAGGTGGAATGGGTTCAGAGTTTCCACAGCCATCCAAGAAGACATCATTTGAAAGGTACAGGTGGTTAGTGCTTTCATTGCACTGGATATCTATTCAACACTTTAATGCTGGCAATGAGTGTATTAGAATCATCATAGTCCTATTGTGTTCTAGCTTGTGACGTCTAAGTCAGTCCTGCTGACTCCACATGTTGCAGCAGCGGGTGTAATGCTGACTAATACAGCTGCCATTGAGGAGGACTGAGAAGAGACTAATCCAGCATTTTTGTGACATCGAAGGAGGTGAAATCAGTTTGAAGCAGCTCCCACTGCCTTTCGAGGCAATACTATTTAAGAGAATGTCAATATAGCGCCAGCGCTGACAATTTGTCTACAAGATTCATCAAATAGTCTATCCTCCTGACTTCTCATGCTGCAGCAGCATGCTGACCGAAGTAGCAGCCATTGAGGTCTACAGGGAGCACTTTTCGTCTTGCCGATCCAACTCCAGCATCCGTGCGACATTCAAAGAAGTGGAATGACTTGAAGCAGCTCCCTCAGCATTTCGAGGCGACATTGTAGAAGGGAATTCTATTTAACAACAAAGAGCTCGCAGATCCACCAGTTAGTTTTCTTGTCCGTCTATCATCCCGACTGGACCAGCTAATGCTGTAAGTACACTGCTTGCCCTCGCAGCAGAAAAATCGTAAATCTCCCAGCAACCGTGGATTTTTTAAGGAATTCTTAACAATTCAACAACACTTGTCTGTAACTTATGAAGCTCTCCAAGGTTCACAGACTATCCATTTTTGCACAAAATTGTGAAAATTATAGAGGTCTGTTATGAATTCCTCCATGGTGAATTGTATAAATGTAAATACGTTTCTAAATTTTTTTAAAATCCCAGACAGAAGGTAATAGATAGTAGATAGGTAATAGGTTTTCCCCAAGGGCCTAGGCCTTCCCCATCGGTCAAGAGTCTAGTCATCCCTTTCTGCATAAACTCTCAAAAATCGCATCTCTCTATAAAATTTAAAAACCAATAAAATTTATTTAAATAAATTTATTTTATTTAATAAAAATAAAAACTTTAAAATACCTTCATGAATTGGCTTAGCTGTTGTTCTTCTTTAGAGAACGTACTTGCTCCCTTAAATTGGTGAAGCTGTTGATTCCAATTACAAATCGTACTTGCTTCCAATAAATTGTTCATGGTGCAGCAGTTGTTCTCTTTTGAGAACGTACTCGTAATTGCTCCTACTAAGGTGTATCTGGCACTCATGCTACTGGGTACCTGCTCATATTTTAGGACATTCTCTACAGGAATGTAAGGTGGCTAAACCGAAATTTTGTATATTTATTGTAAATAGTAGCTGTAGATTCATGCTGTAGTAAATTCTAAATAGTCTTGTAAAATCATGAGTAAATTTTATCAGTTATAGTTTTTCCAAATTTCCAAAAAATCATAACAGGGTGTATTTTCTTTGCCGTGAAAAACGGCCAGGTTCAACGCTCACAGTTCATTGGAACGTCTGGGGAAAGTGAGTTAAAGTTATTTATAGGCCAAAGAAGGTCAACGGTGTGGTTGGCTGAGGAGGGAGGATGGGGGGTCGCCTTCACTATAAATTGGCAAATAAAATTTTTACGAGTCGCCAAAGAGCGGTCTCTTTCAAGTACAGTCCGGTTCATCTCATTTGGAGTGTAAAAAATCCCGTCGGGGCTCGTAACCCCCTTGGAAGAAAATCATCTGGGCACCTGGGCGTGCGATTCCACGGCGCATTTTACGGACGTGAGCGGCGCTTTGTTTGAGCATTGAGGGACACAGCTGATGATGATGATGATTGTAGTAATTACACGAAAATCGCCAGTCGGGTCCCATTACCAAAATCGGGACATTCTTGCATAAATGAAACTACTAACCACGGAGAAGTTGAATGTTGAGTAAATGGTTTTCCTAATCTATTCGTAGGAGTTCGTATATAGATAATTATGTATCTTATCCAGGTTAACATAGATAGCTATTAAAGAGGCTTACAGCTTACAGGACGCTCTCGTGCCGGCTTCAAACATTTTTGTTATTGGCGAGCAGTTTGACTAAAAGTCACTCAGAATAACTCATTATGGCAAGTTGCTAGAGAAGTGAAGTACTTCCCTCATTACAGCCTGGAAAATCAATCATCGAACAGAAAATGAACTTCAGAAGTGACAGTTTTGTCCTTAATTTAGCAAATCCCGCAAAAGATGAATGCCATTTCATCGTAGAATTTGGGGAAAAGAGTGAGCAGACCTCTTGGCAATCATATTGCAGGAAAGTTTGTCAGAGGCGCTTTAGAGCATCAAACATCAGCTGCAGACAATAAAAGACTGCACCAGGAAGTTATACATTGATGCTATATGATTTGGAAGCTGAAAGGTTCAGACATGACGAGTGGAAGACTCGATTATAGTGATTCCTGCACTCAAGGAATGGTGAATTTGTTGCACTCAAGGATTATCTAGGACAATGTTTCTGGTACTTGGCACACATAGCTCAAGTCGGTGGCCCTTCTGTAAGTCCTGATAAGTTTCCTGACGCTGTGCCTGGTTCCATTCTGTCTTATAAAAAGTTTTGTTTTTGTCTCCAGCTCGGTTCAACCACGAAGTCAACGAGACATTTGATAACATTGCTTCATACTGCTCACTGGAATGAAGTTGGTCACAACTTTCGTGCTCTGCAAGCTCCACCAATTTCTTGCAGATGTATGGATGTCTGTTAGTGTACACTGAGTATATGGTTGTCTGATAGCGTATTTTGCTAAATTGCTTCCATTGCATAGGAATCTGTTCGTTTCCAACTATTTTCGCGTGGCTTCTAACCCTTGTAAGCCTACAATTATTATCCACATACCGTATTGGAGCATCCATCGTAACCAGCAAGTCGAGTACAGGAAGCGAGCGCTTTCGATGTAAGGACATCATCTTCAGGCCGTCGAGAGAGTAATAAAGTTTGTCAATCCGTCGTTCTATATATTATATAGAACGACGGACTGATAAACTTTAGTTATACTATATAGTCTGGGTGAAAGGGAGGTGAAAGGATCAGAAAGGAAAAGGGGACCACGTAATGAGACCACGTGGTTAAAGGTTGTTTGTCTGTCATGTCAAGTGAAAAGGAGAGATTAAACTAAAATCCTATTAGCTAACTGTTCGTAGCTAATGTTCATGGTCTTCTATTCTAAACTATGAATATACCTATTATAAACTAACTTATTGCTAAATGATTTACTTATATCTACTTCTAACTTAGGTAACTACCTATCTATTTTTTTTTCAAAGTTGTGGTTAGTTGATTACTTAATAATTATAATATTGTTTGAAATCATGAGACTCTAGGTTGTTTGGTTGTCTGGAAGTTAGCGGAGTCATAAGGTTGCTGTTAGCGCTTGTAAGGAGATATGGTAGTGTGTTCTGTTCTTTGTCTTTTGTTGTTCTGGTTGTCAGTAAATCCGTAAAACATCAGAATCTTACTTTCTAATAATTTGTTTAGGCTCAACTTGCGTATTTTATTGTCAATTTGGTACGTATTCAAGTCAAAGTTATATTATAATACTACCTAACCTTTCCAATGTCCCAAGTATCAAGTATCATCATAAAAGAGGCAAATATGCTTTATGCATGAAATTTTGACTGACCTCCTCTTTGAGATACATCAAAACGTAAAACAATATTGTTCTAGGGGATCTGGAGAATCTGATTAATTAATGAGAATAATTAAATCGTTGCTGTATTCTACCCCAAGCGAACTATACGTTTCGTTAGAATACCTATTCCTGGTGGAGATCAATCTCTAGGACTAGGGATGACGAATGAAATTGAATTATGAAAGATAAATAGATATATTATCCTATAATCAATGAGGCTTGTATCCATACACGCTGTAACACCTATGTTCCTGCCATAGACTAGGGATTGATTCTACAACTAATTTGTAACTTTTTTTGTCTCTCGACCTTTTTAACCCCCTTAAAATCCGCCTTTTTTCACTTTTAAGATTTATTTCTTGTTTTCGACCTTGTACTATTAAAATGTTGATAACTCCTTTAATTTTCTAGATAAACTCAAATTTGACGAAACCATTAAAAAGAGCGTTAAATTTCCTATCTCCCTGATGGAGAGAAACGGGTGAAAAATGAACTTGAAGAGGGAAATTTTCAAATCGTGAAAATCCTAACTTTTTTCAACCGCTCACAAGTCCCTGTTTTCCAGCATGTAACGGTACGGTCAGAATTGTTTTCAATATTTTTATTAGTGGAGAAAACCGCGCTTGAATGAGGAAAATCGTGATAGTTTTTCAACGAAATCGACGGTTTGACGGGAGGATTCGGGGGGTCTCCTCCGCCGCCGCTACTCTCACTCGCCATCCAACCCGTAATCCTCCCGTCAAACCGTCGATTTCGTTGAAAAACTATCACGTTTTTTCTCATTCAAGCGCGGTTTTCTCCACTAATAAAAATGTTGAAAACAATTCTGACCATACCGTTGGAAAGCTGAGCTTTTGGGTCAACTTTTAGTTGTACAGGCAAGCATTTACACGCTGGAAAGCAGGGACTTATGAGCGGTTGAAAAAAGTTGAGATTTTCAAGATTTGACAATTTTTCCTCTTCAAGTTTATTTTTGAACCGTTTCATCTGTTTAAAAAAACTTTGGTTCTCCACCAGGGAGATAGAAGATTTAACGCTCTTTCCAATGGTATCGTCAAATTTTAGTTTATCTGGTAAATGAGAGGAGTTATCAACATTCTAATGATACAAGGTCGAAAACACGAAAAATACCTTAAAAGTGAAAAAAGTCGGATTTTATGGGGGTTAAAAAAAAGACAAGAGACAAAAAAGTTACAAATTAGTTGTAGAATCAATCCCTAGGCTATGGCAGGAACATAGGTGTTACACCATGTACCTATATGAGGGGGAGAAGTATCAATAAAGTTTACCTATTAGATCTTCGGATTTTAACCAGGAGGGAAGGGAAGTGATCATGTATGAAAGTAGGTACTTGGAGACCGTGACTGAGGAGCTTCCAAGAGTTATGATTGGGGGGAACAATGGAACTGTTCCGTCAAATCACCAATCAGGTGACAGAGTAACTGTTGCTCTGTCACAAATGGAAGCTACTCGGTTTGTCCAGTTAAAGTTTAGTTCATAGTCGTGAAACTGGGATAAAATAGATTTAAAAACTAAATTAAGAGGCGAGTCTGGCCGTGGGAATGGAAGGTACACGCTTCAACCTAGTCCCCCTCAGCCTTTGAATACCCCTGCCTCGCCTGAAACGGCTCAAGAGCTGACAGTCCCATTCTTCCTTTTTCTTACACCTCCATCCAGCGTAACTATAGTTTTATTGCCCCTCCTCCAAACCTCCTACTTATAAAAAGTCTCTTATTCGAGTGCCTTTTATACGGGTCTTAACCCTCGAGGTATAAAAAGTTCTACCTCGTCCTATTCCCGCGTTCATGGCAGGAATCCTTCCTTATTTATGAGGTAGTTGTAGGAACAATAGATAATCTTCATAATTCAGTGTAATCGGACGGCGAGTGAGGACCACTGTATAGTGAAAACGTTGGTTTCAGGTCATAACTACACTTAGTAACGTGTAACTACGGTAACGCAACAATAGCTCTTTTCAGTATGTGCATTACGCGTATGAAATTTAGTATCTAACTACCAAACACGAAGGGCAGCTCATCATCAAAAAGGACAACCCAAAAAAACTGTTGAGCCGGATAAGTGGTACTTGAGTTCTATAGAGTTGATTGTTAAGCTACAGAGCACTGTAAATCAGTTCCCTTGGGCAGGTAAGTGGTACTTCAAAAGGATACTTTTTATTGCACAATTCAAAAGTAGGTTTTCTCAATTTCGTAAGTGTGCTCGTGAAAGATAAGTGATAAACAATGTATCAGAAATATTTTCCTACTTATTTCTCGGGGGAATCAGCGCGAAAAATAGCATGTTTTTCAAACACATATGTGTTGCTTAAATCTTAGCAGAAAATTGATGATGGTCAATAAGTCGACAGTTTAGATCTTGACGAACAAAATTAAGTTTTAAAAAAACTATAAATGATCATTTAGGTACTTCGCTATAAGTACCTAAAGTTGGACCCGTTTTCGTGCACTTTTCTCGGTAAGTACTCGTCCGAATTCAATTTTGGTTTATTATTTTCAATAATGAACCTTTGGAATCGACCAAGAAAAATTTTTTTTTAACACCCCCTAAAAATTTGATGGTTTACGTTTCAAGGTACGTAGAATCCAAAAATCGAATAAAAATTTGGCCTATTTTTGGGCCTAGGTATTGTTTTTCCATCAATTTAAGATAGTATAGAATTTTTTGAGCCCTGTAGGACAAACCGTTCGCTCCCTACGAGAATTTAAAGTTTGGACGTACGATAAATCAGAAACACGAGTGTGATTCGCTAAAGAGGCCTAGTCTCCGTTCAAATTAAAGCTGACCGAAATGCGATCGATGTTTTTCTTCATGTTGGATGGTTGGTGGCTTTGCAGACGAGTGATCTATCTAGAAAAATAATAAACCATTGTGTAATAATTTGCAGCGTTTTTTGTTCGTCTTACTATGCTCTATTAACAGACGAGGGCTTTTTTATTTTCAATGGTTTCATCTTTTTTTTTCTCGAAAAATAAAAACGCTGCAAATTATTACACAAAGATACAATATTTATCTATATAGATCACTCGTCTGCAAAGAACACGGCTTTGCCATTGTTACCACCAACCAACTTGACGAAAAACATCGATCGCATTTCGGTCAGCTAAAATTTGAACGGAGATTAGGCCTCTTTTGCGATTCACACTCGTGTTTCTGATTTATCGTAAGTCCAGCCCTTAAATTCTCGTAGGGAGCGAACGGTTTGTTCTACAGGGCTCCGCGTGGTCTCAAAAAATCCTATACTATCTTAAATTGATGGAAAAACAATACCTTTATATCAAAATTGTTTGAGTTAGGGCGTTTTCAAAATTTCAAACCTTATTTTGCAACTCAGATCAGAATTTGTTCTGAAGATTTCGCTCGTGGCTTCTCGTTGCCTCACCCTGAGCAGCCAAACAACGACCGCCAAACAACGCTCGCCCCAGCTAGCTACACCGGACCCCCATAGCAGTACAATTAAAATACCGAAGTTTTATTGTTTCAGATAAAAGTCAGGTAAACTCGTGGAATTTAAACTTCCATCTTAGGGGCCTACTTCCGCATACTGACAGACACGTCACATTTATAATTGAGGTGCTTGATTCTAAAGGTTCTATATCCATTTTGGTCAAACGCGAGAAAAACGCGAAAACCCATAGCGACTAGAAAAACTTGCTATAAACCAATGGTGTTATTTTCTATATATTTATAAATTGAAATAAATATTTTTGGGGAAAAAAGTGAACTAGTTCAAAGTTTAAAATAATTTTGAACAAGATTTGAAATATCAGATTTATGGATATAGTGGAGCAAATCGTGGCGTTTAGTACTTTTTGGAATTAAACGAGGCGGATAAAGCACTTTTTGAAACAGAACGGATAAGAGTCCGGCATTGTGCTGGATATAGTACCTTTTGAAATGAAACGGAATATTCACCTTCGTTTCCCAAGGGAGTAGATTATCTCTCGCTCCATAACGATCGCATTTTTGTGTAGATCTACCCCCATAAAACCCTGAGAAATTGTTAGCTCAATTTCCATGAAAATTATCTTTAGTACCTTTTGGAATCAATCTCCTCAATTTGCTGGCTGAATTCAAGACCGGCTTAAGTGCGAATTTCATGTTTTTCTGTTTTTGAGTCGATCTTACACAGTTTCTTGAGCTCTTTCTAACGGTATATGTGGCGTATTTCTATCTTTACTCGATCCCCATTAGAGCGAACTTGCGACTTTTCCCTCTGAACGCGATTTTCCTGAGCTCCAATGCACTAGTGGCACAACTCACAATACGACAGTCTTCCATGGCAAGGTAAGGTCATTTTCGTAATATTGTAGGTATAGTAGTGAAACCCGTCTCATCTGCACTTCAGTCAGTCTAATTTGGAGAATTCGGATCAGCTAATATATTGTTTCATGCAAGATGTGTAGGGGCGATTGTGGAAATCAGTGAACAAGATGTGACAGAACCCAGACATTATGAAGGTACGAAATGTTTACCAAAAAGTACCTATTTTGGTTCATTATTTTCATAACTTATTGAAAAATCAAAATTTGATTTTTTACATGTCAAGATATGTAGAATTCGAAAATTCATAATTAGGACAAGTCGAGTTCTTTGCAGACGAGTGATCTATACAGAAAAAATACACCACTGTGTAAAAATTTGCAGCTTTTTTTTCTCGTCCCTTAACTCATTATTCAAATGAATTTTCTAAAAAACGGAGACAACTCCACTTTTTTATTTTTTATTTTATTTTATAATATCTCAATCATATGGGGGTATGATTAATTTATCATCTATAGATAAATATAGATATTAAAATATCAAATAAAATATTTTGGATCAAACTAAACTATCTCCCTATTTTATAATATCTCAATCATATGGGGGTAGTGGCGCTAGTGTTTTTCATCAAATGACACCAACGACAATAGTGAATTATTAGCAGAGACTGTACAAACTGTACAAATGTGCGTTTGGGATGGTGACCTCTCAACCAATATTTTTGTGATAGTTGTTAAAATTTATATTCAAATTAAATTATTCAATGTTATTTTCTCGAAATTTCTGTCATACCCGAATTCAAACAAATAAAATGTAGCAGATTTTGTATATTAAGACGCTCTTGCACGATATCAATTTTCGGCAAGCCAAAAATATTCAGGACAAGACTGTCTCATCTACTGTTGTCTAATTAACTCTTGAATTAATAGGCAGACAAATCTTGCAAAAAAATTGGTTGCCTGTAAAGTCGGTATACGGGCGAAAGTTTTATTACGTGACAACGACTTTGAGTGGTAAAATAATTTTAATGTTAATATTCATTCGTATAGTAGGAAGAAGGATAAAATAATAGTAACAATTTAAAACATTTATTTATACAAAGAATTATATTTAAAACATGAATTTATACAAATAATCTCGCACTGAATTTCATACGAACGTCATTTATTTCATCATGTTATATTATCAGTCATGTTATATTATTTACCTTTGCTGTTTGAATTGTTGCGATGGACGAAACTACCTTCACATTATCACTACACAATCGTTTTACAATTAACTGGCAACGTGTAAAATTGTATGCAGGCGCCTAAATAGAAGCGCAAGACATGAACCGGTGTGTATGCCTATCTCTCTCGCTCTGTCTCTCTCGCTCTTAGGCGGGCTAACTGTGCTCGAGTGGAAGGGACGCGTGCCTCTCACTCGCTCTCATTGTGAGCGCATAACGTGAGCGGAGCGTAACGCAGTTTCTTGAAGTGTCACCCGGCAAACCAATTTATAAGACGTTGTCACGCCAAAAAAATTGCATGTAAGTATACCTCGGCTGAACTGAATTTGTGGTCTAGCTACCAAATCGCTAGCTCCAAAGATATTCAACATCAAATTCTTAGTGAATTTTCAACCGCACGCCCTAAAAAATTTGGGAATTTTCACTTAAGCCGATCTTGAATTAGCCAGCGAATTGTGTATGCATGGGCTTGTTGACATTGTGGAATGAGGAGGAATCGACCACTTTACTTCTCCAGCTTATGGAAATTACCTTGAACCAAAAGACTGGACTTAGTAGGCGCATAGCTGAGTAGTGGCCGACGGAAGCTCGTTTTGTTTTACCTCAAGTAAAGTAGTGAGCTCCTTGAGGCTGTGTGTTGTATTGAATATAATGATGAGGTACCAACAGCCTTCAGCCACGCACCCACCAGCCGCATCTTGATCGTCTCGGCTCGGTTTATTGAATTTAGATGGAAGCCGATACCATCGCACCTTCTCCTTCGACCCACTTGAGGCGTTTTCATGCTTCTTACATGAAAGTTCTTTCCTTGATCTCCCAACTACCTATATACCTATGAAAGAAAAAAAAACCAAACGAAACCACCAAGTCCCACAGAATCATTTGTTTATGGAAACTTGCGGGAACAAACTTGAATGTTTTCTATATTGGGTGAAGCTAGGCCACTAAATGTAATACCATGCAAGTAATAATGACTTTTGTAGCTAAGTGCCCACTTAAAAGGAATGTTTGGAATCAGGATCGGCTTGGTCTTTACCTTCAGCTGTTTTTGCGCAATAATACCTTCAAAGTTCTTCCTTCAGATTCCTGTTAAGAAAACAAACCTTTGAGGCTGTTTCAAACCACAGTTGAGGCATTTCACCTCAAAAAACACAATGATAAGGCATTTTTCCTTTAAAAAAAAACAACATTTTTCAGAAACTGGGGATGTATTCGTAAATTACCCCTACTTTTAAATTGAATTTTGAAATTTGGACTTCACCATCAAGGGAAGCGTGTCAAAATTACGAAGGCTGAGTGAAAATCTTATTTCGGTAAACAAAGAAGTTAAGGCATTCTTCATTCAAACGCCAATACGGAATAGCCAAGTTCTATACAGACTGGTGATTTAAACAGTACAATAATAAACCATTGTGCAATAATTTGTAGTATTTTTCTGAACGAGGAGGGAATTTGATTAAAACATTAATAACAGTTCGAGTGATTGAATCTGAAGAAGGTCTTTCAATTAAACAAAAGTCAAATTCCAGAATTACCGCAATAAACTGTTATGATGGAAGGACGATGATTGAAATGTTGAGGCTCAAGAAAGTAATAGTAAGTTCTCCAGGCGAAAAGTGTGATAATGTCCAAATTCCTCCGGAATCCGCACTCTGATAGTAATTATGGGATAATAGCAAATTATAGGCATTGGAATATCCCGGCCCTCCTAGGGGGTCGAAAAGGGCCCTGGAAAGGACCGGACCACACGCCGCGGCTCTCACGCGTTTTTCATTGTCCTTTGAGTTAAAAAAAAAGATGGTACACCCAGGCACCCATAATGGTACGGCAAGAAGAACCACATCTCCGTCATAAAAGTCCCGGCCAGAAGAACATAATGTCCCGTCATCGTAATCTTTAGAGTAAATAAAGTCCTGTTTGGTCTATTGTGGACGTGTTTGGAAGGGAGAGGGGTATCGGAAACTCTTCTGGGACTCTGAGAGGCTTTTTTTGCCTCCTCCATTTTATTGGTTACTCCGACTTGTTTTCTTTCTAATTCATTCACGTCTGGGATTTTCTTTTGTAGGTTATTCCGTATTTTCGAGAAACGTGATTACTGAATTAAGTACTCATCTAGAAACCTGGCAACCAGAACATGAAAAATTATTTAATATAATATATTAAATAATTTTTCATGTTCTGGTTGCCAGGTTTCTAGATGAGTACTGAATTAAGTAAGTACTGAATATTATTCACGTAATGCTAGGTGGTAACAACAGACATCGGAGGGGGGTTTGGGAATTGTTCATAGCTATAAAAAATGTTCCATGAAAATACTTTTAAAAATATTAAAGTAAGAATTATAAATGAATATTTTTGCCTTTTTGTGTGTTTACCTTGTTTTGGTTTATTATTTTCAATAATGAGCCTTTGGAATCGACCAAGAAAAAAAAATTTTAACACTCTCTCAAAATTTGTTGGTTTACGTTTCAAGGTACGTAGAATCCAAAAATCGAATAAAAATTTGGTCGTCCGTCTACCGTACGCGGCACTTTCCCCATTTAGGATTGACCGATTTTGATGAAATTTGGTATGTAGGCTCCATTTGTGGTCTAGTTGTGCCCCAAAGATTTTGGTTGATGTAGGTCACTTCTAAGGGTTCAAAAATAAACTTTAAAATTTTGAAAACGCCCTAACTCAAAAAATTTTGATATAAAGTTATTGTTTTTCCATCAATTTAAGATAGTATATAATTTTTAGAATTTTTTGCTCCCTACGAGAATTTAAGTGTTGGACGTACGATAAATCAGAAACACGAGTGTGAATCGCAAAAGAGGCCTAATCTCCGTTCAAATTATAGCTCACCGAAATGCGATCGATGTTTTTCTTCATGTTGGATTGTTGGTGGCTTTGCAGAAGAGTGATCAATATAGAAAAATAATTGTGTAACGATTTGCAGCGTTTTCTTCTTATTATTGACGTGGGGGGGGGGGGGGGAGAAATCTTTGCTGGCTCATTTAGGCTCATTCATATTATTATTTTTTAAATATGAGAACGAAAGGTCATGGCCGCTGAAACGAAGTAAATAAAGTAACTATGTATAAAAAAAAAAAAAAATCCATCAGATTTCGTAAAATATAGATAGATATGTCATCTGGGCTCGTTGAATTGTCGTCCAGAAGTTCCTTGAGGTTTCTTGGAATGGTCGAGGGAGAGAGGAATGCTGGGCATTTGACGAGGAGATGGTACACTGTAAATGTGCATCGGCATGAATTGTGGACAGGTGGAGGTGGTCGTAGTTGTGAGTCTGGTATGGCCGATTCGCAATCTCGTAAGAATGACTTCTTGTCGACGAGCGCTGAACTGACCCATCAGGGAGTTTCTTTGTTCGGCTCGAGGAAGACCAAGTTCGAACATCCTTTTGTACCATCCATAACTTTTGATAGTCCATACGAATCCACACTGACTGCCACTCAGTCCATACTGCAGCTTTGGATGTTAGAGGGTAGTCTGAACGAATGCATATTTGCAACAACATCAGGGTGATGGCTGCAACCTTGTCGTGGCGCGGGGTGTGGTGCGGGAAAAGTGCCACGGAGTTGCGCGAGTTGGGCATCTCGATAGGCGTACTCCGTGGTATCACCACCCGTGTCCTGCTCGGCTCGTATTTGAACTGGTGGTCATTTTATAGAGGCACTTCCCTTCATCCCTCTCTCCCACCCCACCTTCCTCATCTTCCCTCATCCCTAGGGCCAGCGTCGGGTGAGTCCTGGGCGTCCTCCCCATTATTTTTGATTTATTTATTTATTTTCATTCATGGCGTGCCTCCTCCGTCATAAAAGACATTTTGTCTTTGAGGGGAGTTTGAAGAAAAAAAAGAAAAAAAAGAAAAAATGAGGAAACTGGTTCATTGATTGCAAGTTTGGAGGCTAGATCTGCCGTCTCATTCCCAGTTATGCCGTAATGTCCAGGGGTACCTATGCCGTAATCGAAGCTGGAATTCTTTCTGCCAACCATGCTACTTTGGACTGTTGCCACTCCTCAAGTCTCGTGTCCTCCCAGAAAAAACAGAAATAACGCGGTACAAAGTACTGCTTCACCCTGTACTAACCCAAGTGTCAGAAACATGGGTGATGACAAAGCAGTCTGAGAGTGTGCTCAGGGTATTCGAAAGGAAGATTCTTCGGGAAATCCTACAGGTGTGTGACCAAGGACAACGGAGATGCCAAAAAATGACGAACCAGCTGTACGAAGATTATGATGTAGCCAAGTTCGTGAAGCTGGGCGGTTGAGATGGGCTGGACATGTTCTCCGAATGGATGACTACGACCCATCTAAACAGCTGCTGCTCTCCAGACCAAAAGGTACAAGAAGGAGAGGAAGACCGAGGCAGAGAAGGAATGACAACTTACAGGAGGACACAGCACGACTTGGGTGCTTTGAATGGATGACAACGGCACAGGATTGGACACGCCGGCGAAGTGGAGGAAAAGGCTCACCCTGGGCTGTAGCGCCAATTAATGCAATACATATTATAACCGGAAAATATTATAAAAGTAGAATTTATCACAATAGTATCGATCAAAATGGATCCTCACGCCTGTCCTCAGGTCTGTAGACCCATAAACCGATAATGGCAGGGCGACCCCCCTGTCATCAACCCTAATCGGGGACTTCATGGTCTTCACTGGCCATTACAAATCGATGTTGATGGACAGTGCCTGAAGGCAGTGTCACGCATCCTTTGGTGTCCAGGGTATTTGCCGTAACACCCCTGGAGATCAACTCTGAATCAACTAAAGAAAAGAGAAATTCTGCATAACCACGGCTTACACTCACTGACGCACCAATTAGAGCTGGAGAATACGACAGTGGTAGCTTTAAAACAGCCAGTCAAACTGCCATTGGACTCATCCAATACATATATCAGTAGACCAGTGGAAGATGGTGGTCTTGGAGCGATGGAACTGCTCAGTCAAATACCAGCTATGAGAACCACTTGATTGGGAATGGGGAATTTCACCGAATTCTGTTTGCATTTTTCTTCAATAGTTATTGGTGTAGGATAGATGAAAATTGGCTTGATTTCGGAAAATAAGTCTCATGTTATTTTTGGGAGACAATCAAAATTTATGATTTCAAAAAATAACCGGGAAAACGGACCTCTTCAACGTGAAGTGGGAATGCTCGCTGATTGGGCTGTTCGGATCGCCGTCTCCACCCAGTGTTGCTCGTTGGTATGACAAAATCGTGTTATCTAAGAGGAAAGTTATCAAACAAAAACAGGGGAAACCTAATTTTCCCCATCTTGCTTTTTCTATTTTTTTTTCTTTTTTTTTTTCATCAGTTTCTCGATTTTGAACTTTACTGGTTTTGTGAAATGTTGCATCTGAGGGCTACAGATTTCTTGATCTCAGTGCTTCAAGCGGCCATAAATGAACTATTCCTGGATGACGTCATCCTCCCGTTTTTTTTAAACTTTCATATTTTCTACACTGTTTTGTTTATTCGTCAATTAGGAAGTACGGGCTGAAAGTTTGCCGTAGGTGGTTTTTCGAGGTGCTAAATCCGATTTTGGGGTCAAAAATAGGAAATTCCGATATGATGGAATTCCTCGTTCTATATTCATTAAAAAACATATTTGCGCTCTATAGTTTCTATTATTCATATCGCTGAGAAATGTATGAAGGACCATCCATGTGAGGTAAATTTCCCATTATGAACTTTACTGGGAGCAATTCGGGGCACAAAATAATTAACTTGAAATTCATAGTAATTATGATCTACTAGGCGGTTGCTGTCTACCAATAGTGATTTATGATTTTGGTCTGCGAGAAAATAATTTTAATATTAATTTATGAAGGGTATTAGAAGCCACTGCAGTATTAGAAGAAGTGGCCCGGTCGGAATGTAATTTTCGAAAATGGTGACAAGGGAAGCCTATTTATTTATTATAGTCGGAATCCGAGGAGATGACTAGACACGAGTAATAAAACGCACACAATTAACTATCCCTTCATTACGGCTGAAAGTCCGTACTAAACAGTGGGACTTGTAACCTTTCGCTTCAATAGGGTCGACTCCAGGACCTGTTTTCTCTCGGAGCGTAACGACTTTTGCAAGTACCTTCGACTCGGAGCTATGGCCGTATTTCTGGGCTTAAAGGACCGTAAAACCGGGCGATATTTCCTCCTAGGCGATATTTCTAGAGATCAAGCGGGCGCACGAAGACCGACTTATGGGAGCGATTCCGTTGAAGCGGGGTTGAGGACTCGCGTGCATGCTCTATTTTGTGGAACCGTGGAGGTGATTCATCATCAAGATCCAACAGTCGACAGGTAAAAGGTTATAACCAGTGAAATTAGCTCCCAGTAAGGACTGAGGGGGTTTTATGGAGGATTGTAATTCTTCGATTTGACACCCCTGAGCCCCGTTAAGGCTATGGAGGAACGCATGTTAGTGTAATTCCCCAAATGGGGACTTTAAATAAATTTTCTTTCATTTTTTAAATGAGTTTTCAGGACTTGAAATGAATTTTCTTTCATTCTCCAAATTAAGACTTGAAATTTTTTCATTTTTTGAAATGTATTTTTTTCATTCTCCAAATGAGGACTTGACATTTTTTCATTTTTTGAAATGAATTTGAGGACTTGCAATGAATTTTCTTTCATTCTCCAAATGAGGACTTGAAATTTTTTCATTTTTTTAAATGAATTCGAGGACTTGAAATGAATTTTCTTTCATTCTCCAAAGAGGACTCGAATTTTTTTCATTTTTTGAAATGAATTTGAGGACTTGAAATGCATTTTTTTCTTTCTCCAAGTGAAAATTTCTTTCATTTTTTGAAATTAATTTGAGGACTTGAAATGAATTTTAATTCTCTAAATGAGGATAGGCAAGTTAATGAATTTCCCTGAAAGTAACGAACTTTTTTATCATGTTTAAAAGGTAATTGTGCTCAGATATGAAGAATGAAAACAGCTGAAATTGCAGTTTTTGACAAAATCAAGATCCAACAGTCGACAGGTAAAAGGTTATAACCAGTGAAATTAGCTCCCAGTAAGAACTGAGGGGGTTTTATGGAGGATTGTAATTCTTCGATTTGACACCCCTGAGCCCCGTTAAGGCTATGGAGGAACGCATGTTAGTGTTCTCCAAAAATGGATGGCATTGGTGTCGGATCAAAAATTTTAATGAATTTCCCTGAAAATAACGATTTTTTTCTCTATTTTAGAAGGCGAGAATGCTTAGAAATGATAAATTAACATAGCTGTAATTGATGTTTTTGACATTATTCTTAAAATTTGATGACATTTTGAATTTTGATGGAGATTTTTAACTTCCATTATGAAGCTTAGTTTAAGATGACGAGAAGGTTGTAATTATAAGGGAAGGACTGGGTAGTTTATTCCTAAATTTTTATGAGAGATAGATAGATAGTTTTATAACATTTTTATAACAAATAGATAGATTTTATAACATTTTTATAACAGATAGAGATAAATTTTATTCCTAAATTCGATAACATTTTGAATTTTGAAGGAGATTTTTGACTTCCGTTCTAAAGACTAGTTTAAGATGACAAGAAGGTTGTAATTATAAGGTTGTGATTTATTCCTTTAGGAGTTTTTTTTTAGCCGATCAATGCCATATTTCGTCCAAATTTTGAGGGATGCAGGAAGTTAATCTCAAAAGTCGGTCAACGTGATCTAAAATATTGATATAAAGTATATCATCTACAAGGGGAGGAATCCCGGAGCAACATCACCGAACAGTAAGAAGGTACCCTCTAGTGGCTTTGAGGAGCGAATCTTATTGGAAATTCTACCTAATTATAACTGGATAATGAGATTTAACGAAGTTTGAATATCCAGTTTTTAGACTCTGAATGTTCTGATTTGAGCTGTTCCAACTCTTCAAACGCAATTAATTTCACACATTTTTGCATATTTGGAACTAAAGAGCATATTTTCAGCTTTTCATATATACATATATTTTGACAGTTTCATGAAAAATAAATAATAATAAAATCGCCGTGAAATTGTTTTCGTGAAACTATTGAACTGTGTGCTTCCCGTTCAACTAAAATAATTATCTTTGCTCACCTACCTAATTTAATGACCTATTTTGAGGTTATTTTAGGTTTTTATCTTGCTCATTTCAAAAGTTCGTTATTGTCAGTAATAAAATACAAAACTTTTTCTTGTCCTAGTGGTCCTCACGGGACAGAAAAACCATAAATTATTATCCTATTTTTGAAATCCATACTCTTATTTTCATTACGATAAAAATAGAAAATAATTTATAATGAAAATAATGAATTGAATAATATACAAGAGCAATATCGTATTGGCCTTAAAAAACGCATAAATGAATGCATAAACGGGCTCAAATTGAACCATATCAATCTGGTTTCCAAAATTGTTCAAAATGACAGGAAAAAAATCAACTTTGAAGGACACAATTTTTCTCGATCTTCTACAAAAGTACGAAGATTCCTTTGACAGTGAAAATCAAAAATATTGAAATTGTCACTCCCATTTAGCAGATCATTGAGCCACACAATATTTCAAATTATAATTTGATTGGTAAGAATCAAGCTACCTTCTAACTCAGGCATCGTGTTTCATAAGTAGCCAAACATCTCTACGAAAACAAAATGTTCTCTATAATTAGGTAGGCAATCATCCTCAAATTAATTATTCATCAAACTACCTTCTTAATTCGATCCTAGGGACTGTAGAAAGCCGATCTGAGTGAACCGAGAATTTTTTTTTCTCGGTTTGACGCAGTTTTCGGTCTCGTGTTTCACGGCAGAGAGGTTGACCACGAAAATGGGCTTCTGGTAGTGACGCAACGGTCATCCTGCGATACAGCTTCGGTAGTCAACTACCTACTCTTCGTATATTTCCTCTATCAAACAACTAAAATATCGTGGTACGATATCGGTTAATATATATTTATTATTATTAGCTGCAATTAAATAATAAATCTATAAAAGTATCTACACTGCATGCAGATACATCTGTACATGGATATGTCTTATGATGGCAATTTAAATGACGAGCTCACTCAGCTGATCAATGACCACTCAGGTGCCTTCAGCATTCTCCATTGACCCGCCCTCTCAAATTTCAGGTTCCTGCGTTCAACAGGAGAGGAATTGGCCTTGGAGCTCACTCAGCTGATCAGTGATCATCAACTTTGATAATGTATAGAAGTATGTATCGATTGACCCTGCCTCTCAAATGTCAGCTTCCTGCGTTCAACAGCATCAGAAAAAAAAACGTTGCATTGTTTTGTGTGTCGAAAATTTTGGAATGACCCCCAGAACTAAGACATATCCATGTCAAAAACGGGAGTAAAGAAGAACGTTGTCTATTTCCACGAAAGTAGTGAGTTACAGAGTTAAATCGCTTTCGAAAGTTAGGTCATCATCAGTAACAAACAATAACTGAAGTTTCACCACAAAGAGCACAGCTTCATGTGTAAAGTCACAGGTGAAAGGGAGCTAGAATCCCATAGGTTGAGAAAGTGGAAGGCATACCCAACCAGATTGAAGCTGATGTAAGTGAAAGGATAACTTCAATCCTATTGGCCCAGAAAAGTTAAATGGATCTGGGAGGATCAACAAATGCAAGTTATGACTGGATTCACTCAGGTGACTTGCAAAAGCAAAATCACCTTTGTTATCCCTGAAATCCTTTTCATGGACTTTTATGCTTTCCCTGAATTTCCTACCAGTTTGACCACAATACTCAAGCCCACAAGAACTTTTCAGCTTATAAACCCCACTTTTATCTTGAACGCTATTTTTATATTTAACAGTACCCAACGAAGCTTTAAGATTATTTTATTTTTAAACCCTACTTTGAAACCACTAGATCATGAAATTTTGCCAATTTTGTCAGAAATTGTTCTAGAATATGGTGTGCTTATTAACTTTTTCTCTTAACTCCTTAACCCTGACTTGCAATATTTAATATACCTTTCGTGTTTTGTATTCAAACTTCAACATTATTGAAGGTTTTTCAGTTTTATCAAGTTTTTAGAGGGCTATGGGCACTCTTTAGGAGAACAATTTAAACAAATCCCCGTAGGATAAGTACCAAAATTTTGGATACTAAACTCTTTATATCTTTTATTGAAACTGCATAATTGTATTGGTGTGCATTCACGTTCACTACTTTACCTAATTAGTACGTGCAGCAAGTGACAAGGTATGATAATTATACCTTGCTAGTAATCATTACTAGCTATTCTTCCTTATTTAATTTTATGGATTATTTTTTCCCCATTTGTTTTTTTTCTTCATTTTACAAATTTTAACATTTTAGAAGCTTTTTCAATTTAACATGTTTTTGTAGGGCCTGAAGTACACTTTAGGGGAAATATTTTGAAAGAATCGCCGTGAGGATACTTTTGCAAAGTACGGGGTAAACCAAATAAGTTTCTACACTTTTTCCATTGTATGGAATCAACGGGATCCCCTTCACGCTATACTTGCGGCTATACTTTTGATAATACCTAGTTTATTTCTTTTGATAAATTTTGAACATTCGTTAGTATTGACAAAGCTATGAATATCTGCTTTTTATTCGTTGCAATTCAATTTATTGTTTTAAAAACGCTGCAAATTATTACACAATGGTTTATTATTTTTTATTTTTCCATATAGATCACTCGTCTGCAAAGCCACCAACCATCCAACATGAAGAAAAACATCGATCGCATTTCGGTCAGCTTTAATTTGAACGGAGATTAGGCCTCTTTTGCGATTCACACTCGTGTTTCTGATTTATCGTAGGTCCAAACTTTAAATTCTCGTAGTGAGCGAACGGTTTGTCCTACAGAGCTCCGCGTGGTCTCAAAAAATTCTACAAATTCTATAGAATCTTAAATTGAAGGAAAAACAACACCTTTATATCAAAATTTTTTGAGTTAGGGCGTTTTCAAAATTCATTTTGGAACCTTCAGAAGTGACCTACATCAACCCAAATCTTTGGGGCACAACTAGGCCCCAAATGGAGCCTACATACCAAATTTCTTCAAAATCGGTCAATGCTAAGTGGCAAAAGTGCCGCGTACGGCGGACGGACGGCCAAATTTTTATTCGATTTTTGGATTCTACGTACCTTGAAACGTAAACCATCAAATTTTGAGGGGGTGTTAAAAAAATTCTCTTGGTCGATTCCAAAGGTTCATTATTGAAAATAATAAACCAAAAACAATTCTCTACCAAAGGTAATTTTCTAGGGACCATAATCATTTTAACTACCACCTTTTCTGAAAATTATACCAAAATTTTACGGCATTTCTCATATTTTGGCTCGAAAGTTTGATTTTGGCTCGGACAAACTGACAATGGTCCAATATTTTCAGATTGTTTTGGAACGTTTAATGCGAGCGAAACCAGAAAATGTATGCAACTTCACTAAACTGTTATATACCAGGATTTATGTAATATTTTAATTTTTTGGGGATTATTTGGAGGTAGGTGTGGGAGATATCTAGTAGAAAATTTTGGAATATTCAAAATAGCTGGGGAAGATGAACGAATTACTCCTTCTATTAGATGGTTTATAAGACACTGGTTATGTCCTCACGGCAAGGAAAAAATTCTAGATCGTGGTAGGTTTGATTCTTCTGAGTTTAGAGAACACAAATAACTTCGTGTCAGTAAGTACGAGGGCGCTAGGTGCCACACCCACTTGGCAGACTTTTTTTGTTGACCAAAGCAAGTTGAGTTCTGTCAGGGGCTATTAAAGTCGCCAGATATCGCCTTCTTCGTGGTGTAAGTAGGCGCTAATCTTCGCTTTAAAAAGGCTGCGTACTTTCTAAGACGGTGGCTGCAGGTCCGAATTTGGTCCGGGTGCTGAGAGACACTCTTGGCGACCAGGCTGTCACGTCTACGATAGGACTGGACGTATGAGGGCACACACCTACTGTGCGGCAGGGGGGGGGGGGTACACACAACGTAGGAATGTCTGTATTCCTTTCCAGGGATGACAAGGACGGCATTCCCGCAGGGACATCTCCGTGTACCCCTCTCCCGTATAAAACCAGGACGCTTCGTGACCTTTGGCGGTCATCGGAGGAATCCCTCACATCTGGTGATTCAGAAGGCAGAAATAGCAGATTTTTTCCTACTCTTGAAAACTCGATATTTCTTTTGCACTACAAAACACAGAAAAAAGTACGTCTTTCCACATTCTCTAAAAGTTTAATTACTCAACCAAAACTCATGCCTACAGTTATCGAACTCAACTTTTGGAGTATCAGAAATAATTTATTAAATTTGACGAGAAGCAAGAACTTTCTAATAATCATACATTTTGTATCCACAGTTTTATAAAATCACGAAACTTAAATTTCAACAAAAGAAAGATATATATTCCTCTTGCTGGAAGTAGTGAATTAAAATTTTGAAGCAACCCTTGTGGAAAGTACGTCAGCTAAGTACCTGTTGACTGTTGTGTGCGGTGACTGTTCTGTGACTGTTGTGGCTAAGTACCTGATGACTGTTGTGGTGAAAAAAAACCCTACAAATTATTACACAAAGGTTTATTATTTGCCTATTTACAGGGTGTCCCAAGTTAAGGACCGAAAAACTTCGGGAGTCGATTCTACAACTAATTTTAGTAAGAAAGTGTCTCTTCTGGACGAATGGCAAACAAAGTCAAAGACGGAGTAGAGCATAATTTATTATCTCATTTATGTTTAGTCAATAACGTACTTCGATGAAGATAAAGATTTATTTTTGTTCATAAATATCATTTTTACTCTCTCTAAAAGTGAAATAATTTTTACTAACTTTATCTTCATATTTTATTCCACATCTACACGCTGTTCTTTATAAGATATCTCTTTTTTCATACAATCGAGAAAGATGCGAGAATTGAACATTCAATCGTGCATAAATACCAAGTAAATTAAAAAAAAAAAAAATCGGACCTACCAAAATTCAATACTGAGCTCTCACATACCAACGGTAATGGAATCAGTCTAATAGCGTTGAAAATGACGAAGAATTCCACCCCTAATTCGTCGAACCTGCCCGAGGCCCAACGAACCAGAAACCTTGATTTCCATGAGCATTACCACGTTTTATAGCATTCAAACGTATTTTTCACCCCTGATTAGCAGAGTAAAATTTAAAAAATTATACCATTAGAAAGCTGAGATCTTTGCGCAGTTTTTGATGTAGAGGTACGTGAAAAATCATTTGGAAATAAAATCTTAACAATCAAAAGAAAAAAGTAGGAAATTTTGACAATTTTACAAAAATGACTTTACGAGTTGATTTTTCACCCCTCACGACCTTACAAAATTTTTGTATAACCACTAGAAAGATGGCAAATTTAACGTCCTATCCAACGGTGTAATTAGATTTGAATTGCTTGTAAATTAAGTGAGTTATGGTCATTTTTATGGCTTAAGGTTGAAATCACGAAAAAAATCTTAAAATTAAAATAACTCGGAAATTAAGCGTCTAACGAAAAATTGCTATGAGACACTTTCTTACTAAAATTAGTTGTAAAATCGACTCCCGAAGTTTTTCGGTGCTTAACATGGGACACCCTGTACAGAGTAGATCACTCGTCCGCAAAGAACTCGGCTTGGCCATTGTCACCACCTACCAACCATAAATACTACCTATCTACCACGTACTTAGAGCGATCTCATTTTGGACTGCTAAAACTTGAACGGAGATTAGGCCTCTTTTGCGATTCACACTCGTGTTTCTGATTAATCGTAAATCCAACCCTTAACTTCTCGTCGGGAGCGAACGGTTTGTCCAACAGGGCTCCGCTCATTGACCTTCTTCAAGAGTATGGCTTGAAAAATGTCTTGAAGAAATTGAAGAGTTTAGTGTAGTAAGCCATAATTTTAGGAATTGTGCACTGGTGATAACTTCTCTTGCGTTTTTCTCAAAACTCCGTTATTAGAGGTGCGCGCTTTAGTGCTTTAAGGTATCGATTTTTTTCTTCAAAACTGCTCTCAAATGACAACTTAAAAATTAAATTTTGACTCAACGTTTCCTGACTTCCCTAAATAATTCCTAAATTATCGTCACTGTTAATTGATTTGACCATGTGAGGAATCTCGTCCAAAAATTGTATCCATTCGAATTAAACCAGTTTTCCCTTCAAAAGGTGATCCAATACTTACAATTCTGGACTAATTGATCGAATCTGAGTATTCACCATTTTTTGACCAGCTTCCCACCTGTTTTCTGTGTACGTACGAGCCATCAAACCAATGATTACCAAGCTTGATGGAGGGAACAGGTTTGAAATCATCGAAATTTGTTGGTTTACTCGAGAGAAACGACAACTTCAAAGGCTTGTTTTCACCTTCGATTGCTTGAAAAAGTCGAAAATGAACGTTGAAATCATCGAAACTTGTTGGTTTACTCGAGAGAAACGACCACTTCAAAGACTTGTTTTCTCCTTCGATTGCTTGAAAAAGTCGAAAATGAACGTTGAAATCATCGAAACTTGTCGGTTTGCTCGAGAGAAACGACCACTTCAAAGGCTTGTTTTCACCTTCGAATGTTCGAATAGTCGGAAATGAACGTGGAAATCATCGAAACTTGTCGGTTTGCTCGAGAGAAATTACCAAAATTTGGTTTAATCAAAGGCTTGTTTTCACCTTCGATTGCTTGAAAAAGTCGAAAATGAACGTTGAAATCATCGAAACTTGTTGGTTTACTCGAGAGAAACGACCACTTCAAAGACTTGTTTTCTCCTTCGAATGTTCGAAATAGTCGGAAATGAACGTGGAAATCATCGAAACTTGTCGGTTTGCTCGAGAGAAATTACCAAAATTTGGTTTAATCAAAGGCTCGTTTTTCACCTTCGATTGCTTGAAAAAGTCGAAAATGAACGTTGAAATCAACGAAACTTGTTGGTTTACTCGAGAGAAACGACCACTTCAAAGACTTGTTTTCTCCTTCGAATGTTCGAAATAGTCGGAAATGAACGTGGAAATCATCGAAACTTGTCGGTTTGCTCGAGAGAAACGACCACTTCAAAGGCTTGTTTTCTCCTTCGATTGATTGAAAAAGTCGATAATGAACGTTAAAACATTAATATCACTCCAGAACACTTACCAAACCTGAGAGGGAACCAAAATTGATTCTGAATTGAAACGGTGTTCGTATTCTTGACAAGCGAATTACTCTGTAATTAAGTATTATATCGACACCTTAAAGCACGAAGCGCTACGTTCAAAAACGGAGTATTGAGAAAAACAGAAAAGAAATTATCAACAGTCCACAATTCCTAAAATAATGGCTTATTAGTGTCTCCATTTCCACAAATGAACCCTTCCAAACCCTCAACAGGGTGTAACGATTAAGGTCGTACAACCGGCCATGGTTCAATTCTACAACTAATTTGGGACTTTTTTTGTCTCATGACTTTTTAGGACGTCCCACAGTAAGACTTGGGCGTCCTTATGCGATCGATCTGGGGTGAAGGAGGACAACACTCAACAGAAAAAAAATAACCACACAGTAATCCGTTTTAGACCATTCTGAATCCAAATCCGCGAAACAAACCATAGGTGTATGTCTGTGTGTGTGTGTATGTGTGTATAGGTGTATGTGTGTGTGTAACAAAATCTTGTGTACTCTGCCCAGGCCTTAGTTCTCAACCGATTTTCCTGGTTCTTTTTTTGTTCGTCGCGGAAAACTATCTAGTTGTGCACTACGTCGCCGGAATTTCGAGTTTTGCCTTTTAAGGGGAGGAAAGGGGGGGTTAATGCTCGAAAAACGTGCGTTTTTGGGCATAATCTTGTGTACTCTGCCCAGGCCTTAGTTCTCAAACGATTTTCGTGGTTCTTTTTTCGTTTGACGCGAAATACTATCTAGTTGTGCACTACGGCGCCGGAATTTTGGATTTTGCTTTTTAAGAGGTGGAAAGGGGGGGTTAATGATTAAAAAACGTGCGTTTGCGTGCATAATCTTGTAAACTCTGCCCAGGCCTCAATTTCCAACCGATTTGCGTGTTTCTTTTTTTGTTTGACTCAAATAACTTTCCGAGTTGTACATGATTTACCAGAGTACCAAAATTCGCAAGGGGGAGGGGGTGAGTGGGGGGATAGTATTCACAAAATATCCGATTTT
>CM019171.2:13470745-13546245 GCA_009739505.2 Apolygus lucorum
TAAGTATTTTGCGAAATCAAAGGAGCAAAAACACAAAAAATTGTACCTAAATTTGAAATTTTAAAGGATTTTAGAAATTCATTAGTGCACGGCATTAGGGAATTGAAAAACTGAAATATCGCCGCTGGAATCATCAAAATCAAACATTAATTGCCACAGAAATATGGGGAAAACATGAAAAACCAGTTTATTAAGTAGTTTTTCTAATTTTTCTGTGGCAATTATAGTTCAAATCTGATGATTCCGGCGGCAATATTGAATTTTTAAATTTCCTAGGGCTGTGCGTTAAGGGGGTCTCAGTCGGTCGCCGTTCGTTCTTAGTATTTCTCCAAAATGAAGGAGCAAAACATGAAAATTTGTACCTAAATTTGAAATTTTAAAGGATTTTAGAAATTCATTAGTGTATTTTTAAAATTTCCAATTTAAGTACAAGTTTTTATGTTTTACCACTTCGATTTGGCCAAATACTAACCCGGAACGAGGAACGAACGGCGACCGACTGAGACCCCCTTAATAAATTTCTAAAATCCTTTGAAATTTAAAATTTAGGTACAACTTTTTAAGTTTTTGTGTCTTCATTCGCTTAATACTAAAAACGAACGTTGACCGACTGAGACCCGACTACTCACCAAATTTGAGCTCAGGGTCAAGTCCCAAACTACTCTTCAAGTCACGAACAGCTCCCAGTTCCACAAGTTTCCAACAGCTACTAACCACTCTATAACCACTACTTGTCAAGATTCACGTTAATCTACAGATTTGAGCTCAGGTTTGGAAGTCACTAACTATGTCTTCCATGTTTTCAACAAACTAACTAACTACATAGCACTACAGGCCGATGTGGCCCCTGGCTTCCCGAACTCCCCTCTGCCACTGGGCACGGTCACCCGCCCGAGACCTCCGCAATCCCACCACCTGGAGGTCCCTCAAGACATCATCAAACCAGCGACTCCGAGAACGACCTCTTCGTCTTCTAGTTTCCATCCTAGCTCGCAGCATCATTCTCGGGCAGGCCTCCACCGGCATGCAGTTGCAGTTTTGTGAGCGACCCAAATATCGGCGAGGAAAGTGCAGCCAAATTTCATCACCCACCTGGAACTCCCATCAATCTTGATTCGATCTTGTTCGATTCTGATTCAGTTTCTTCCACGGAATTGGTTTCACATGTAGCTCGGTTATGCTCAGAAACTCTAGACTACAGTCTTGGAGTCGCCCGCCACACTTCGGTTCCAAATCTTTACAACAAATCCGCGTGTCTTCAACCGCTCCGCGACCACAACAAAAGACCGAGGGTTTCTTAGTTGGCTTTCAATCCAAAGCTTTCATTCTCCCTCTGCGGCCTATTCAGAAAACCATTCAAACGTCGATTTCACAGTGCACGTACAGGCGGATATGACCCCCCATTCATGAGCCGAGTTGTATTACAATAATCCAAGCTTAGCCTGCTCTGAAGGAACGACCCGCCACTAAAAACTCCCCGTGAATAATTTGGTTTGAAAGAAGAAGGATTATAGACGAATTTGCTATGAAACTCTGGGTTAATACAGCAAAAGCGGTTCTACGGTAAATCTCAGACTCCGATATATGTATGCTGAGGCTGAAGTATCATTGTAGCTTATGTAATTGAGTTTCTGTCCGTGAAATTAAAGTACATTCATAAAATTCCATACTGCAACATAAAAATTCTTCCACAATCAAAAACGTCACTCCTATTTCACCGTTTAGTGCGTCTGTAAATTCCATCCGGTTTCCATTATTTTCATCTGCATATTGATAGGTCCTGGACATGATGGTCTTCTTCTGCTATGGTCTTCTCTGGATAGAGCTAACGACCATTGGCTGTGATGATGATAATACCTCTTCTAATATCTTCTTAGGTTGGTCTAACATTTTCTATCCGATTACAATGAAATCAGGGATTATGCAGATTGGATTGTACATGGTCCCCAATGAAAATCATTACCTACGGATTATTAGAAGCCACTGCGCATGCGCGAACGTAAAATCCTTGTAATAGCCATACCACTTACATTTTTCATCCGAATTTGATGAAATTTTCTAGGATTGTTTTAATTGACGTGCTGATGGTCCCCTAAGAAAATTATCAGCCGCGGAGGGATAGTAACCGCTGCGCATGCGCGATTGTGAATTCCTCGTAACAACCATAACTTCCACATTTTCTATCCGATCTCGATGAAATTTTCAGGGATTATGCGGATCAGATTTAAGATGGTCCCTAATGAAAATCAAGGCCTAAAAATTGACAGTAGCCTCTGTTCAAAAGTAAAATCCTTGTAACTAAAATCCTTCTACATTTTCCAACCGATTTTGACGAATTTTCTCAGGATTTTTCAGATTGGCGTGTAGATGGTCCCCTATGAGGGTAGTGGATGGTACTTGAAATTAACTGCTAAGCATCGGTTCATCTATGCAATCGGGTTATGGATACGAGGAAGCTATGTGCCACAACCACTTGGCAGACGTTTTATAATTAATATCATATAATTTCTCATGCATTCAGAAACCTGCAAAGCTCAAATTGAATAAAATTATCTCATCTGGATTCATAATTGGGCCAATTATCCTATCTATCGAAATTATTCTGGTAGGTAGCAACCATAAGGATGAAAGTACAAACCATTGGAGAAGGTTATTTGAACGTCCCAAGACACATGTAATTATCAACATCTCAATCATAGAAATGATTCATTGAAAACTTTTAAAGGCAGTTTTCGGGAGCTTGATGAATTGAGCATGATAGTTAATTTTGCCTAGAGGAGTTCATGATCCTCCTGAACTTCAACGCTGCTATGTCCACAGATATTACAGCCATTTCCTCAATATTCGCAATTTTGATAGAAAGAAGGTATAAAAACCCAAATAACAAGAGTAAGTAGTTTAGTAAGCAATCGTTTGCATCCTGCTAGTAAAGTCAGACGCACATAATGAAAGAAATGGCGATTGAATACGTACGTGGTTACGTTGTCTAGGAATAAGTTAAGAAAGTTGGTAAGTGAGGAGTTTCATCGTACGAGTACGTTCGGATTTATCGCTCTTCTTGGGTGGTTTTCAGTTCACGACAAACCTTCCGAGATACGGTAGGATCCATCTGAAGCGGTTATGAATGTATTTCTTCTTCTTTTCAACGATGGAGCAGTAAATCACATCAGGCAGAGGAAAATAATAACGGGGTGCCTCAGAGCTGTCAAGTGCATCAGGACCTTACATTCCTAATGGAGGCTCCGAATGGTTAGGCCCCGTCACACGCCGGTAACCTCATTTCAACATGTAAGTACTAGATAAAGGTGAACCACGAGTGAATATTCTAAAGTAATGTTTTTGTATTTCAACCTTTGTTCATTAGAAAAACCGAAAAAATATTAAAACCAAACTTTCACAATGCTTTGATTAGTTTTATATCGTAAGCAGGGTGCATACGACCGATTGTGAAAAAAATAATAATAATAATAAAATAAGGTGACATAAATAAGAAGGGAAGCAGAATACCACCAACTGCATCGTCCTAGCTGATAAGTTGCCTACATACGATTTTTCAAATTTATTTTAGAATACCATGTTTTCCCCCTTAGAAGCCCAAATTTCTCGTCGTTAAAACAAAATTTGTTTTTGTATTCTCAAAATATTTAATATTCTCAACTCTCGACAACATTTTCAAATCAGCAATAATACAGCAATAATAATATAATCTTTGTTGAAAAGTATCATTATATAAGATAATACAATAGCATCTCAAACAATAATAATGATAAAAACCGTAAAATTCCGGGAAACTTAGAAATTTGCCACTTTTTCTGAAAAAATCCTGGAAGTTGCCGAAAACTGTGATACTCAACACTTGGGCCGTAACATGATATAAATTCTCCTCCGGATGCCTGTTAAGCACTCACTTCATCCTATAGCTACACTGCAAGGGATTTTGAAGGGGTAAATTTGAAATGAGGAAACCACGCCATAAACTTCCCCAAATTACCAGGCAGAGCCATGGTAAGCAATTTGCCAGTTCAGATAATAAGACTGATAAATAATAAAGGGTACGAGATAAAAAATTGAAGCCTGAGGTTGAAATGGATTTTTTTTATATCGAAATGAATAAGATATTTGTATAAGAGATCACATCGACATTTTTTTTCTTTCACGAAACTGTTGAAACCTTGAAAATTCGTTAATTCTTTAATATCGCCCAACGGATCATCCGCTTTTTAGCAATGAAAGATGTACTCACTCATTGAGGGACATAATACGCCCTTCCAGCATTTGATCCTCGTTGAAAGAGATATAAGCCTAAGCATGCAATTCGAACTGCACTTTGAGAGACTTAGAGAGACGAGTCGATTCTGCAACTAATTTGCAACAAAAAATGTCTCTTATAATTTTTTAGAGTTATTCGAGTTATTCGTGTTATTCGTGTTCGTTATTCGTGTTATTCGTGTTCGTTATTCGAGTTCGTTTTCGAGTTATTTCAATTTTAAACTTTTTTCTCATGATTTTGACCTTACCTACATCATTAAATTGGCCATAACTCCTTTAATTAGCTATGTTTATTGCAATTTGAGGATACCATTGGAATCAGCATTCGATTTTCTATCGGAAAGGATCCTTAACTTTTTTTAGAGTCAAGGTTTAAGATATGAAAAAGCCCTCTGAAAAGAGAATTTCACGTAATTTGGGAAACCTCGAGTTTTTGCAATCGCAAATTGAACTACGAGAACCAATATTATTTCAAGATGCAAGAACAGTAAAAACTGCACCAAAATCTCAAATTTCCGATGGTATAATATAAAAACATTTTACAACCAAATTTAGGGGAGAAATTCGTGTTTGAACGCTGAAAAACGTGTATTTTTTCAACAAAATCAGCGCTCCGCTGCAGTAGGCGAAGCCGCCAAAAACGGAAGCCAAAAAACGGAGGTCGGAGCGCTGATTTCTTTGAAAAAATGCTCGTTTTTCCTCGTTTAAACACAAAGTTCTCCCCCCAAATTTGGCTGTTAAATATTTTTTTAGTATACCATTGAAAAGGTGAGATTTTGGCGCAGTTTTTACCGTTCTTGCTTCTCGAAAAAATATTGGTCTTCGTTGCGATTGAAAAAATTCTAGATTTCCCAAATTACGTTAAATTTTGTTTCAGAAGGCTTTTTTATGTCTTAAACATTGACTCAATAAAAAGGTAAGGGGTCTATCCAATAGGAAATTTAATGCTGATTCCAAGAATATCCTCAAATTGTAAGAATCATAGCTGATAAAAGGAGTTATGACCAATTTAAAAATGTAAGGTCAAAATCACGGGAAAAAAAGTTTAAAATAATTATAACTCGAAAACGGAGCTCTTTAAACAAAATTGATACGAAACATTTTTTGTTGCAAATCAGTCGTAGAATCGTCTTGTACAGTATGGTAGACCAGTTAGGTTTACACCTCGTTTAGAGCACCAGTGAGAGATTGCGACACTAAGTTAGTAACTACCTACTGTGTTTATTACTATATATTACTAATCTGGTATAGTCAGTATTACACAATCCTTACTCATTCTTCACATTTGAGAAAAACTTGATTTCTTGGTCAGGGCATTCAAAGACAGCTGAAAGGCCGGGAAAAAAATCCAACAGGAGAAGAAGAACTACACATCACTGAATTACAAATAGTTCTAATTTTACTATAAATTGATCAATTGCACTGCTGATGGTGATAATGAGGGAGTTGGACTTGGATAACTTCAATAATTCCGTGGATTCAGAGCGCGATAGTCTTTACGATTTTGATCAAATCTGGGAGGAAGTTGACAGCCGCTGAAGGTTCCAAGATTACAGTAGATAGAATTTGCTATAATACATCCCCTCTCGCAAGTAAGTTGCAATAAATTGCTTAGAATGATTCTGATGCGCGATTCGGAAGCATTACTCATAAATTAAGAGGCACAGTTGGATCAACTTTATGACTGAATAAGACTGCAAAGAATCAACCTTGGTAGGAAATTCCTTAAGAGACCAGTAACTCGTTAAGCCAGATCTTTAATAAGTCCGGTTACAAGATCGTTAGAGGCTTTTAATTACAGGTAGGTATGAGTACATCAGCTTGGAGCCCCATCTCTTAACTAGGTTCAATTACTTAATCTTCGGTTAAACCGGAGCACGGGGTACTTTGAATGGATATCGCGTCATGCGGGCTCTGAGAGCATTCTGTCTGATAGAGAAGCCAACACACACACGTCCATAGAAGTTATGTGAACACTAAGCTAGTGTACTTGTATCTGTGAGGTATTCACATTTATAGGTTCCCCAGTAATGCGGGGTCATTGAATGTTGAGGCTCGGTATAATGCAGAGGCCGGTTTGTTAGCTAGTTGGACAGCTGATTACTTCGTACGTGCTTTCCATGCAGCGACATAGTTGCAAGACTTTATCACAGCAACGATTAATGTATTCTCACTGATCTATAAGGAAATTATGTTAACTACTTACCTAATGCGTTTTTCCTCAACAGTTGGGAATAGTAGATACTCTTAAATGTTAAACTTTCAATGAAAGAGAAGACTCGTTTTAATAGCGATTTTTAAGCACTTACATTGGTGTCCCGTGGGTTGTGACACGTCTTCTACTTGCTATACAACTATTTTCCGTCCAAAACTCTACCATATCACTTTTTCTACTCCGCATGAAATGCGGAATTTTTTTATTTTGGAATTTTGTTCGTGTATTCGACCTTTCTTCACTTAAATTGCACTGAAAATTTAAATTTGAGGGCACAATGGAAACGTACGTGGCATTCTCAGAGCTCCCCGACTGAAGGATGAATTAGAGGCCCTCTATGAATCGAAAGATGGTTCCCTATGAACTGGAGGATGCCACCATTCGTTTTTATGAATTGAAAGATGGTTCCCTATGAACTGGAGGATGCCACCATTCTTTTCTATGAATTGAAAGATGGTTCCCTATGAACTGGAGGATGCCACCATTCGTTTCTATGAATTCAAAGATGGTTCCCTATGAACTGGAGGACCATTCGTTTACGATAGGAAAATTACCACGAAGATGACTTGTTCATAAAGGGTACATTTTTCAATTAACTCTCCCAAGATTAAGCCTGAAAAATACCTACGTATTTTAGCTTTACGTCATATTTGTTTTTTTTTTTTTTGTTTTTTAAATCTATCAACAAAAATAAAGTCTGCTTTCAAACATCTTTTTTCAACTCTCAATTCAACCTTTAAAAAAATTAATTAATTAAAAAAAAATTCTGCCAAGTGGGTGTGGCACATTTAGCTTCTTCGTATACATAACCCGATTGTATAGATGATCCGATGCATAGTAGTAAATCTCAAAACATCAATCTCTAAGTGCATTCTATCTTGCACTTTCCTCATAGGGGACTCTACATGTCAACCTGCAGAATCTCGGAATATTGTTGGAAAATGTAGAAGTTATGGGTGTTACAAGAATTTCACGTTCGCGCATGCGCACAAAATACTTTCACCTCAGAAAAATACGAGAAGTGAAGCAACACAAATAATGCCCTGTGCTGTCCGAGTTTCGGGTTTATTTTTTGGGGGCGGGTCGGCTGGACACTGATAGCATCATTCAACTGCTGGATAACGGGAGGTGCTGGTTGAAAGTAGCCCAATATGGCCAGAAGTGTTGGCTATATCGATCCAAACTCATTGAAGAGCTCAACTGGGATTAAATTAGTATTAAGTAGATATAGTAATCATATAATTTATAGTTTATTTAAAATTTAGTACTACTCAAAATATGCTCAAAATAGACCACAAATACGCTCGTACGGACGCCACGGCAGACGGACGTCACGTCCATGCCTATCATGTTTTCATTTTGTTATACCAGTTTTTTGTATCCGATTATCTCTTGTCAATAAACATGTTCTTCTTCTTCTTCTTCTTTACAAATGATGCGCTTGTTGTTAAACAAAGGAAGTGGAATAATTTGATGAAAACTCTTCACACAAGACCTTTCTCTGAAATGGGGCTTCTCAGCCCTTTTCACAAGCTCGGTACACGAAATTACGTACTTAGCACACAAATTTAATAAAATTAATAATGAATATGGATACAATAATAATGTAATATTGATAAATTACATTATTTATCATCCGGTAAGTGAAATACTTACAAGGAAGTTATCAATTACCCTCGTCTATAATCGTGCGTTCATACTTGAGAGAATCGTTATTTAAATACCCCTCTACGGTTGCATCATCGGTCAAAATCCTCTTTAGGAAATCCTTCACAACATCTGGAGAAACTTTCCCTCCAATTTTGGTGATACCAGCCAACAGCCCCCGATTGATGGTTCGGTATAGAGAAAGCACGCGACCACCAAAAATATTTCAAGAGGAGAGGCTAAAACACTTTATATTTTAAAATGATCAGGGAAGCGCTACAATAGCATCCTAGTATTTTCATAAATTGCTACATTTATCTCGATCAAAGGCGGCCGTTTTGGATCCACGCCAGTTGTGCCCAAAATGTTTGATAAAACTCAGTAACAATAGGACAATAATAAGAAAAGAAAGACAATGAAAAGCAGCATCTCATTATTAATCATCCCATTGTTAGTGAATTATTATTCGGGATTTGAGAAAAAGTCTCCTATTTAGCAGTCTATATATTATCATCCAACTCTATTCCTTCAAAAATAATACTTTCAAGTCGGTAATTTGAAAAATCAAAATTTAAGTTAAAATTATTTTAAAGACCTTTAAGTAATTAATAGAAAAAAGTGAAATTCAAGTAAAATTATATAAAAACATTCAAGTAACATTCTAGAATAACTCGTGGGAGTCAGAGAATTTAATTTTGGTAAAAATTTGACCTCCCTGGAAAAGGAATAACTTGAAATAAGCAACCTATTAACTGTTAATTCCGATTTTTGATAAGATAGACAATAACACATAACAATAATAAGGAAAGAAGGAAAGTTGGTAGCCGATTCGATACTATAAATAATCGATTATTTACTCTCGACGATACCAGTTCTAGAATAACTCGTGGGAGTCAGAGAATTTAATTTTGGTAAAAATTTGACCTCCCTGGAAAAGGAATAACTTGAAATAAGCAACCTATTAACTGTTAATTCCGATTTTTGATAAGATAGACAATAACACATAACAATAATAAGGAAAGAAGGAAAGTTGGTAGCCGATTCGATACTATAAATAATCGATTATTTACTCTCGACGATACCAGTTTTGTGGGAAGCCCATCTATCCATTACTCGAAGTATAAATTGAGATTTTTTATTTTAAAACTGTACTAGTAATGAGCAAATAATATGAAATCGGGAAATGTAGTACACAACTCGTTACTATGATTCAATTAATAAAAAATAATGGGAGATCGTAACAGCATCTCACATCCTCCTCACTATCTGTGGCATCCCAGCACCACTTTGGATTTCATGATTACCTACACTTTGGTGAAATAGAGACACTTGAATCTTTCGATAGAAAAATTGAATTGGACTCCCGGGGGTTGGGCATAAACCACCAAAAATTATGGCCAATCAAGAAAGATGTACGCCGTTGGCCATCGTCCACCAGAACAAGGAAATAATCGGAGCCTCGTCCACTCTCGTTGCGAAAAAGTTTCTTAACTCGCCTGCGAATAGGACACTCGCCTTAACCCTGGACACCTTACGACACCACCAACACCTCAGTGCACTTCCTGTAATTGCGAACTCTCGATCCCCCATCTACTCTTAGAATGCCCTGAATTCCCTCTTCCAGACTTCGATATCTGACATATCATAAGAAACTATTCAGCACTTGAAAAAATGTAACTCTCTTTTATGAAATTTGAAAATGCAATCATAATTCGTATGTAATTCTACGTACAAGTTTTGCGCCCATGACCAAATAAAAACGCTGCAAATTATTACACAATGGTCTATTATTTTTTATTTTTCTATATAGATCGCTCGTCTGCAAAGCCACCAACCATCCAACATGAAGAAAAACATCGATCGCATTTCGGTCAGCTAAAATTTGAACGGAGATTAGGCCTCTTTTGCGATTCACACTCGTGTTTCTGATTTATCGTGCGTCCAAACTTCAAATTATCGTAGTGAGCGAACGGTTTGTCCTACAAAGCTCCGGGTGGTCTCAAAAAATTCTAAAAATTCTATAGAATCTTAAATTGAAGGAAAAACAATACCTTTATACAAAAATTTTTTGAGTTAGGGCGTTTTCAAAATTTCAAAATCGATTTTGGAACCCTTAGAAGTGACCTACATCAACCAAAATCTTCGGGACACAACTAGACCCGAAATGGAGCCTACATACCAAATTTCATCAAAATCGGTCAATACTAAGTGGCAAAAGTGCCGCGTACGGCGGACGACGGACGGACGGCCACATTTTTATTCGATTTTGGTTTATTATTTTCAATAATAAGCCTTTGGAATCGAGCAAGAAAAAAAAATGTTAACCCCCCCTCAAAATTTGATGTTTTACGTTTCAAGGTACGTAGAATCCGAAAATCGAATGAAAAAATTTCCGTCCGTCCGCCGTACGCCGTACGCCGTCCGCCGTACGCCGTCCGCCGTACGCCGTACGCGGCACTTTTCTTAGCAACACTGGACCGATTTGGTTCAAATTTGGTCTCCAAATGGCCATTTGGTCTCTCTTTTGGGCTCCATTTGGGGTCTAGTTGTGCCGCGAAGCTTTTGGTTGATGTAGGTCACTTCTAAGGGGTGAAAATTAAGGGTTGAAAATTTCAAGAGTGCCCTAGCTCGAAAACTCTCGAAATAAAGGTATCGTTTTTTCACCAATTTTAAATAGTACAGAATTTTAAAAAATTTTTGAGACCACCCGGAGCTCTGTAGGACAAACCGTTCGGTCCCTACAAGTATTTGAAGGTTTTTCGAAGGTTTTCCTTCGAGAGAACAGAATCATGAGTGTGAATCGCAAAAGAGGTCGAATCGCCGTTCAAATTTTATCTGACTAAAATGCGATCGCTGTTCATTTCTTCGATTTGTATACAGTTTTGCCTTCTGCGTAACCAGTAATCAAATTTCCATATCAAGCTTTCTATTTTTCGAATCGAGTGTGAAGCGTTTAGTTCTTTCTAATAAACTTGATTGTGAAGGTGTGAAGCCATTATAGTGTGGTAGGTAGTACCTACCAATAGGTAGGTGTGGTAGGTAAAAAAAAATTGGTAGGTAAAACAATGTTTGTAGGTAAAAAACGCTGCAAATCATTGCTCACTGATCAGCTGAGTGAGCTCCGAAGCCATTTTCAATCCTATTGAGTGGAGGTGCTCTTCCAGGCGTCTCCAGCATTCGAGGAGATCTTCTTCACTCCTCACATCACTGATCAGCTGAGTGAGCTCGAAAGCCAATCTCAATCCTATTGAATGGAAGTGCTCTTCCAGGCGTCTCCAGCATTCGAGGAGATCTTCATCACTCCTCACATCACTGATCAGCTGAGTGAGCTCGAAAGCCATTTTCAATCCTATTGGATGGAAGTGCTCTTCCAGGCGTCTCCAGCATTCGAGGAGATCTTCTTCACTCTTCTGATCACTGATCAGCTGAGTGAGCTCCGAAGCCATTTTCAATCCTATTGAATGGAGGTGCTCTTCCAGGCGTCTCCAGCATTCGAGGAGATCTTCATCACTCCTCACATCACTGATCAGCTGAGTGAGCTCGAAAGCCATTTTCAATCCTATTGAATGGAAGTGCTCTTCCAGGCGTCTCCAGCATTCGAGGAGATCCTCTTCACTCTTCTGATCACTGATCAGCTGAGTGAGCTCCGAAGCCATTTTCAATCCTATTGAACGCAGGAGCTGAAATTTGAGAGGGAAGGTCAAGGGAAAATACAGATGGTGGTAGGTGCTATTGATGGAGAACCAGTGATCTATACAGAAGGATGATCTATACAGAAAATAATAAACCTTTGAGCAATGATTTGCAGCGTTTTTGGATTCTACGTACCTTGAAACGTAAACCATCAAATTTTGAGGGGGCGTTAAAATTTTTTTTTCTTGGTCGATTCCAAAAGTTCATTATTGAAAATAATAAACCAAAACGTCTAAATAAATGGCACGAAGCGTCTAAATAAATTATTAAAAAATTAACATTATGCAAATTATTACAGTTTTTAGCACGTTGATTTCTTCACGCTATCCGTGGATACTAAATATATCAAATATACAAATATATATATACACAAAAATACCAAATACACCAAACACATCGAGAAGGGATTAGAGATATTTCAAAGTATCGATACTTTCGTACCATGTACTCGATATTTTACCCTTCAGCCGGACCATCTTTTTTTCAACGCTTAACCGGACCATCGGTCTCTCAGACCTCTATGTTACGATATCGTTTTTGCTCCTTTGTTCGCATGTTACCTTCATTATTTTACGATGTTCTAGCTACCTCTAATTAATATTCAGGCCTAATTAATATTTATGGATGCTCTGTTACGATATTACAACTATATTTTTTCATAATTTTGTGTATTTTTATCCATAAAAAATAGTAGATTATTTTACTTGTTTGACAACTCAGACTTGGATTTTTATTCAGTCACAATTTACTGAGACTATGTAGTGTTACGTACCACACATCATGAGTGGGTACTCTGTTAAAATAAGAGTGTGAAGGTACTCTTTGAGCAGTTCCCAAATCACTCTAAATTTAGAACCATGAAAAACATTTGTAAAATTCTTCCAAGGTAGGTAACTTGATATTCAGTCGACATTAATGAAATTCTTTACAATGCAGAAATTCTAAATTCTAATAGTCAGCAATGTATAAAAAATATTTATGAAAAACATTCGTGAAGTGTGAATTTACTCAAAATGACATAAAAAATATTCATGAAAAAGTAGGTAAGTAACTAGTAAAATCACATGATAATCATTATGCAGAAATCCTAAATTCTAATAGTGAACATCATGTTTATGGAAAACACTCATGAGAGTCCGGTTCTATGAGACCCATGAAAAAAACGCTGCAAATTATTACACAATGGTTTATTATTTTCTATATAGATCACTCGTCTACAAAATCACCAACCATCCAATATGAAAAGAAAAAAAAAAAAAAAAAAAAAAAAAAAAATCAAAAAAAAAAAAATCAAAAAAAATCAAAAAAAATCAACATCACCAACCATCGATTGCATTTCGGTCTGCTCTAATTTGAACGGAGATTAGGCCTCTTTTGCGATTCACACTCGTGTTTTGATTTATATATATATATATTTCAATATAAACACTTAAATTTTCGTAGTGAGCGAACGGTTTGTCCTACAGAGCTCCGCGTGGTCTCAAAAAATTCTAAAAATTCTATAGAATCTTAAATTGAAGGAAAAACAATACCTTTATATCGAAATTTTTTGAGTTAGGGCGTTTTCAAAATTTCAAAATTGATTTTGGAACCCTTAGGAGTGACCTACATCAACCAAAAGCTTCGGGGCACAACTAGACCCCAAATGGAGCCTACATACCAAATTTCATCAAAATCGGTCAATGCTAAGTGGCAAAAGTGCCGCGTACGGCGTACGGCGTACGGCGGACGGACGGCCAAATTTTTATTCGATTTTTGGATTCTACGTACCTTGAAACGTAAACCATCAAATTTTGAGGGGGTGTTAAAATTTTTTTTTTCTTGGTCGATTCCAAAGGTTCATTATTGAAAATAATAAACCAAAAAAATCACTGGTATCCGGACCATCGGTCCCACAGACCTACCTACTACCTTTTGAAAGATCACAACTTATTTCCAAACTTTCTGCTTTTTCTTGGTTCCAAACTGCTCTGCCTGAAGTTCAGGTCCCAACTGAAGATGTCACGGGCTGCCGGCCACCTCTAACCACTAAGACCACCTCTATCGGAGAAATGCCAAACTGTCGGTCTCACAGACCGATGGTCCGGCTGAAGGGTTTATTATCAATACTGCATGTCCGATATTTCTGGATATCGATAGTTTAGATCCGATATTTCCAAATATCGATGCAGTTCTAGCAGACAATTCAACGTAATGGCTGAAAGATGAAGGTAGAGAGGCTGTTGGGTCATGTCTCGGATAAAATGAATTAGTATTAGGAAGAAAATGTTCAATAATATAAAGTAAAGTAAACAGCCATTTCAGGTTGAATTTTCGTCCGACTGCCATTCTTGGCGTCGCGGACGTCATCAGCTGTCTTCCAAAGGGAAGATCAGAATTTGTTCTGAAGATTTCGCTCGTTTCGAGACTCGAACTCACGATCTTTCCCGCAGAGATCGGTTCTTATCTCGGCCCCGAAACGCGTCGGTGAACGATCACGGCTACCGGAACCCCCAATGTTCAATAATATATTCACAGTTATTAATAATAATTAACGATATGTTGTGGAAATGCACTCAGCTTGGACTCTTGTTAATAAGAATTGAATAAACATTGTTATAAAAACATTTTCCTTGAGAATATTGGATATTTTGTGGCATTAAAGTATCGATACAGGATATTTTGAAACATCGATACTCACGATATATGGGATATCGATACTCGACCACGATACAATATCGATACTTTTGTAACGATACCCATCACTAGAAGGATACCTACTACACAGATCGAATGAGGCATGAGAAGGGCCTGAGCGTGATCTATGAGAAAGACTAGGTTCACCTTAGTGTGAGTGGAGTGTAGGTGTGTGTGTTTGTGTGTGAGTTGCAGTATATTTGGAGCCGAGTCAGCGGGTGGGAGGTTTTTTTCTCACGCACTCGGAAGGTATAGAAGCCGCTTCAACGTGTTTTGATCGAAAAGGTTGGTTTTGATTACCTACCTGTTTAGTTCAGATCGTGGAACCAGTCAGGAGAAGTGCGGGGTCTTACTTTGGAGGAATTACCATAAACAAGGTCGTTTTCTTGGCTCTGGAGATATATTGTAGTCAGTACCTACTTGACTATAACTCTGTGACCACTAGCTATGGATGTCAAAAAAAATTAGTCCCGGTGAGGAGAGAAGGAAGGTTATCAAAGAAATTTTAAGGACCTACCAACTGGTTATGGTTATTTCGTGACGGGAACAAGAAATTGATGGAACAAAAATTTCCATAAACAAATTTTTTCAATAAAGATTAAGCATAAAATGCGGGAAGAATATAGATTCGAAGACATATTTTTTATTAATGATATAACATAAGAAATGGAAAGTGGTTTTCAGTAGAAAAACAGTTACGGTCGCACATTACACATGCTATACGTAATTATTAAAATACTTGGTCACTAGAATGTCAGGTAGGAAACCAACCTCTTTATGACGTAGGTATCTAAAATAAAGTATCTCAAAAACGGATTTTTGGTGGTTGAGTGACCTACTAAACTGCCCCGAGGGTTGTAAGCTTCTGATCGCCTCCTTACATAATTTATCTCAATACACACCTACCTCTACAATACAAGGTGTCTACACTTAGATGGGCATAACTTCAGCGTTTGATTCTACAAGGTATTTCCAACAAAAAATGTATCTTAGCAATTTTCTTTTAACTCCTTGTTTTTTCATGTTTTTTCAATTTAAAGATTTTTTCGTATTTTCTGATTGCTAGAAAGTGGATTTTTTGAAGAAAAACCTTCATTTTGGTTTATTATTTTCAATAATGAACCTTTGGAATCGACCAAGAAAAATTTTTTTTTAACACCCCCTCAAAATTTGATAGTTTACGTTTCAAGGTAGGTACGTAGAATCCAAAAATCGAATAAAACGCAGCAAATTATTACACAATGGTTTATTATTTTTCTATTTAGATCACTCGTCTGCAAAGCCACCAACCATCCAACATGAAGAAAAACATCGATCGCATTTCGGTCAGCTTTAATTTGAACGGAGATTAGGCCTCTTTTGTGATTCACACTCGTGTTTCTGAATTATCGTACGTCCAAACTTTATATTCTCGTAGTGAGCGAACGGTTTGTCCTACAGAGCTCCGGGTGGTCTCAAAAAATTCTAAAAATTCTATAGAATCTTAAATTGAAGGAAAAAAAATACCTTTATATCAAAATTTGTTGAGTTAGGGCGTTTTCAAAATTGCAAAATTGATTTTGGGACCCTTAGAAGTGACCTACATCAACCAAAATCTTCGGGGCACACTAGACCCCAAATGGAGCCTACATATCAATATTCATCAAAATCGGTCAATGCTAAGTGGCAAAAGTGCCGCGTACGGCGGACGGCGGACGGACGGCCAAATTTTGGTTCATTATTTTCAATAATGAACCTTTGGAATCGACCAAGAAAATTTTTTTTTTTATCACCCCCTCAAAATTTGATGGTTTACGTTTCAAGGTACGTAGAATCCAAAAATCGAATAAAAATTTGGCCGTCCGTCCGCCGTTCGCCGTACGCGGCACTTTCCTCACTTAGCATTGACCGATTTTGATGAAATTTGGTATGTAGGCTCCATTTGGGGTCTAGTTGTGCCCCGAAGATTTTGGTTGACGCAGGTCACTTCTAAGGGTTCCAAAATGAATTTTGAAAACGCCCTAACTCAAAAAATTTTGATATAAAGGTATTGTTTTTCCTTCAATTTAAGATTCTATAGAATTTTTAGAATTTTTAGAGACTACGCGGAGCTCTGTAGAACAAACCGTTCGCTCCCTACGAGAATTCAAGGGTTTTACGTACGATAAATCAGAAACACGTGTGTGAATCGCAAAAGAGGCCTAATCTCCGTTCAAACTTTACCTGACCGAAATGCGATCGATGTTTTTCTTCATGTTGGATGGTTGGTGGCTTTGCAGAAGAGTGATCTATATAGAAAAACAATAAACCATTGTGTAATAATTTGCAGCGTTTTTGTAGATAAAACACGCATTATTCGTATTAACGGTAGTGAGCATGAATTATGCTTTTCTCAATTTCTTTATGAAACGTTCTACTCAATAAAAACATCATCTAACCTGTGCAATGTTAAAATTCAGACTTTGAGACAAACAACATCAAGGTCTAGTAGATGAAGCATTGCAGAGTTCATACTTTCAGTTCGGAGGTTCTTTTCAATGTTCATCTTCCGAACCCACTTTCTAGCAGTCAGAATCATTCGGTAGTATCACTATTGGATTCAGCGTGAAAAGTTACATAGGCAATGTTACCAAACTCGTCAAGTCATCTTGAGACCAGAGAGAGATTTTCTTGTAAAACATACATTTTATGACATTCAAACTTGATTTACACTTCCAATTTGAATTTTAAATAGATACTTATAAAAACCTTTGGAAATCTGACAGTTTGAGCATGTTTTATCTGATGAATGCCCATCAAAATGGCCAGTGATTCAGAGTGGAAACTTCTATTTAAAAAATCATATTTCAAAAAAATTTAAAGTTTGCTTGATCTGACTTTTACTTGATTTTTAAAATTTTTTTAACGGTCAAAGATTTTGGTTTTGCACTAGGTAGCTTCGAAATTTAACGCTCTTTCTAACGATATCTTCACATTTGAATTTACTTGGTAAATCACAGGAGTGATGGCAGTTTTAATGACTTAAGGTCAAAAACACGAAAAAAATCGTTAAATTGATAAAACACGGGGTTAAAAGAAAATTGCAATGAGACATTCTATGTTGGAAACACCTAGTAGAATCATCACACCCTTCAGAGTAAAGATCTCTGCTCACAAGAAAATATCGTGTCTTTTTGAATCCCTATCTAAGATTTGATGATCCTTCACACATTTGGACGTGTTGAAAGGAGTTAGACAGTTTGTGAGTGGATCAGCCAATCAAACGAGGTGTAATTGTGTCCTTTGGGTGGATCATCAACCTCTTGAACGCCCTCTTCTTTGTATGTCTGTTGATGTCCACAGTTATTTTCAATTCTTTAAATTGAAAATAATTTTAAAGTTTTAATAAATCCAAATATTATTAAATTTTTTAATTTTAAATTTGAAATTAATGTTTGAATTTTTTCAAATAATGCTATCGCCATCATCGAGATCCCTCTCAACACGTACGTCTCTCCATTCAATCCGACCGTTCCTCTCCATCGCTCCATTATGCGTGTCCGACTGTGGTCTGGTATAAATGAGCCATGAACTGGCATGTTCGGAGAGAATGACTGAACGTGACAACAACTGGTGGTGCTCGTTGTTGACGCGGAATCATGCAGTGGGAGGAGAGGGGGGTGTCGGAAACTGGGGGTGCGGGTGCGTGCAGTTGGCGCCCGTCCGAGACACCCGACTCCGCGGACCGGCTATTCCCGTCACGTCACACTTTGAATCACCGACTGCCACGCATCGTCTGAACTGAAGAGAACATCCACCGAAAAGTCAAATCTAATGTGAATAACTGTATCGCCATGATCAATGGCAGGTACTGACCAAATTTCATGGGGAGAAGGTCATTACTTCATAGTGTTGACACATTAAGGGGGTCTCAGTAAGTAAATGAACGGTTTCCCTTCCCTTTTCTCTAGCAATTATTGATGATTCCTACGACAATATTTTAGTTCTCCAATTCCTCTGATGAATTTCGAAAATCCTTGAAAATTTAAAATCTAGGCACCTACTACTTTTTACTTTTGGAATTAAATAAGTGCATGGGTGTAGATAAGAGAATAAAAAAAGAATATGAAAAACAAGAAACATGAAAATTTGATGATTATTTCCTGAGAAAACGAGGGAAAACTGTTGATGAAAACTGACCAGCTATGAGAAGTCTATGTCTTCTAAAACTCTTCGGAAACAAGCTTTTGTAGCTTAAAACAAGCAGTTTGCTTAAATCCAAGTCGTTCCAACGCTTCTTCGCGTTGCTGATGAGTCACCGTATGACGAAAACGATTAACTAAAGTCCCATCTACACTGAAACAAAACTGACTGAAGACAGTCTAAACGTTTCAAATTCCCACTTTCAGTGGTGATCGTTTTGTTTGGTTCTTCGTTTCGATCTTTCTGATCTCTTCAGCTAAGCGAGCGCAAACTAGCATTTCAGGCTGAGTTAGGACAAAGTTGAGTTTGAAGGTTGACGAAAGTCTTTTGACAAACAGTCTTGACTAAACGTCGTGTTGACGTAGTGTCGTTTGACATTGTCATGTGACAAACAGTCGTTTGACAAACAATAGCTATGAGAAGGGTGGAGAATGGGGGAGGCACTGGTGGTGGTAGGTGAGCTTCTTGAGGGGGTGGAGGGGGGATAAGGGGCAATCGAGGGTCGGTTCGTAAGAGATTAGACTAAACCAGGAAGATGAAGATATGGCGGCCGACTGAGACCGCCTTAAGCTGAACTTTTGGAAAATCAATTCCAACATTGAGCAAATCCTCTATTACTTCAAAAAATCAATTACAGATTGTGAAGCAACTGTAATGTTTACAAATACGAGTACACCCAAACTTTTGGTACTAAAATTAACTTTGGGCGAGTCCGATCAAACCTTCTAATTTTCAACATAACGGATGAAATTTTAATTTAACTTCTCAATAATTTATCAAAAGTTTGGATTGATTTGACGAAAATTCAAATAGTTTTGCTCAATTTTTTAACAAATCTGATAAAAATTGTAGTCGATTTTTCGAAATTCTAAGTTGATTTGTCATAAATCAAGTACCTATATTGTGACCAAATTCGGTTCGGCATAAGATATTGATAACTATTGAACGGGATGTGTAAATTAATTAACTTGCCTGCTGAGCCTATCCTGTATTAAATAATATGCAAGACGTCGGTATATAAATAGTTCTGAACTATATTTGTGAGTCCCTTGATTTCCAATGCGAGGATGTAGTTTCCGCAGTTCCATTTGTGCCTAATCATAATGTATGAATTCAAAATTCAAACAAAAATTTTGACAGAAGGTGAAATTAATATATAGCATTTCCAAGCCAAATGAAACCTTTTCCAAACCAAATGAAACTTTTCCCAAACAGTGTATTTCTGTAAAGTAAACAATCTTAGATGAATAATGTATTACAAAATTTCAGAAATTCAGTCTTAGGGGTTCAATCAGTCAATGTAAGTATTGGTGACTCCCCTTAATTATCGGTTTCTCCGTGTGGCGTGGCGAGTAGGTATCCACTCACATTCAACAGTCAGAAATTTCTCAAACTTAATTGTTTCCTATTCTACTAAGGTGAGATCTACTTCGATAATCCTATGTCTAAAATTCATTGCATTTTGATTTTGGCAACTTCTTTGTACGATAGGTACAATTGCATCGATCTGAAATTTGCAGAGTATCTACCTATCTAGGTACCTCATTCCACTCATTTTCTCAATAGGTTTCATTTGACTTGGAAAAGGTTTCATTTGGTTTGGAAAAGGTTTCATTTGGTTTGGAAAAGGTTTCATTTGACTTGGAAAAGGTTTCATTTGGTTTGGAAAAGGTTTCATTTGACTTGGAAAAGGTTTCATTTGGCTTGAAAATTCTATAGATAATTAGTCGGGGTGCGGGATTACTTCCACAAGTCAAAATGGCAAAAGCAAAACGCCAAAATTTCCCAACAAATCAATTTTCCCACAACGTACCGAAATGGAAAATCAGGTAGGATTTGTAACCCCAGCGATACATCCTCAAAGTCCCTAACCGCCTCTATGATGAAGTACTGTTATTTCAGGTAATCATAGAATACATACCTCAAAGTATGAGGATCTGTACTGGAAATCAGGAAAGATTTCTAAGATCACAATGTTAAAAAACAAAGAACTGACTAACACGTTTGTTTGTGATATGTTATCCACCTGAAATCAGATTTCAGAAAACAATTTCTCAGTAGAATTATCTCAAAATTTCAATACAATTTATTTGTTTTTTTGCGGCGTTTGAAATATTTAAATTAACAAAAAAATCAGAGCTGTTCAATATGAAAGGATTAGATTCCAAATACACCATATAGATGCTTTAAAGCACAAAAGCGGAGTTTAGAGAAAAACACAAATAAATTTTCACCAGTGCAAAATTCATAAAATAATGGCTGATTTCACTAAACTCTTTCATTTCTTCATGCAATTTTCAAGCTATAATCTTCAAGAAAGAAGTAATAGTTATGTTAAATTTGAGTATTTTTGAAATTAAAAGAAAAAAGTCTGCCAAGTGGGTGTGGTACATAGCTTCCTCGTATCCATAACGGGATTGTATAGATAATCCGATAGTAGTTGATCTCAAAACATCAGTCTCTAAGTACCTTCCACTACCCTCATAGGGGACCATCTACACGCTAATCTGAACAATCCTGAGAAATTCCATTTCTACATGGAAAATGTAGAAGTTATGGCTGTTACAAGGGATTGACGTATGCGCATGCGCAATGACTACCATCAGTCTAGGGACGATGATTTTCAATGGGAACCATCTTCAATCAAATTCGCATATTCCCCGAAAATTTCATCGAAATCGGATGAGAAATGTAGAAGTTATGGCTGTTACAAGGAATTCACGTTTGCGCATGCGCAGCAACTAATATTTGTCTGGGGGTGATGATTTTCATAGGGGACCATCTACACGCCAACCGGCACAATCCCTGAGAATTTCTCCGAAATCAGATGAGAATTGTAGGAGTTAAGGCTGTGGCAAGGATTTCATGACAGACACATAGACAAACAGACAAGGAACCAAAATTGTCCAAGAAGGTCTGAAACGTAAAAGGCGAGTGGAAATTTCGATTTTGGAGAACTTTTTTTTTCAACCTTGAAAAGTGAAAACACAGCTTCCGCTACCTTTATAGACTCGGAAGCAAAATGGAAGATGGATGGACACAGCGCCTTTCTGCTTTAAGGTAACGATTTATAAGTTATATTATCATATTACCCTATAAATATTATAGGAAATATCATTTTTGTACATGAATCTTAGAGAAACCTAAGCAATTCAGTAGTGCAACAAGGAGTATAACTCTCTGATTGGAAGCAGACTTTTTAATTCCCTTCTAAAACGACGTCCCCTAAAATGCTTGCATATAAAATTTATATTTAATATTCCTTCATATCAATTCAAGATGCTTTAAACAACATCCCTGTATTTTAAAGTCTTTGAAACAGGATTCCACAAAATTGACAAACCTGTAGATAAGAGTACAATGTTAGAGGCTTTTAATACGACAGGAACGTACAGCGATAAGAGACGGCAGATCTGAGAATAAAAGGGATAAAAAAAGACGTCGAAGAACTGATTAACGGACGGCATTCACTTCGGATGATGCAGGAATCGTGACGTTGAGAAAAAAAAATCTTTCCCAAGTTCCTTCTACGGGAATAAATTGTCACCATTAGCGGACAGACAAACGTTAGGAAAGCAAACGGTAGGAAAAAGGGCATGTGGCCATCTGGTCGCGTATAGGCAGTAAGCGGAATCGTTGGGAAAGGCCGAAGGAAGTTTTTCAGTACAAGAAGTCCTGGAGAAGGAAGGGGAGGAGGGAATCGAAGGGATGCTGGAGCGATCCAGAGAGGGAACGGAGGTGAAGGCGGAGCTCCCGATAAGGCAAGTATTAAAGGGGGAGGCGGCGCTCTCACGCTGTCAACGTCTGTCCTGCTGTTCTGATGGACTGTCGAGTTTCCCTTCGCCTTTCCACCGTCGATGTCATCTGGAAAGCTGAACAACTTAAACCTTCAAGTCGGCAATCAAGACGAGATTTTCGTGGAGATGAAGCTGTGCTCTGCAGCAGCTACTAGGATTGCTCCAGTTCGATCCAATTTCTCCAAGAGCTTAACCCTAACTAAACTTTGGTATCATTTGTGTCGCCGAAAACATCCCAAGAACACCACTGCTGTCCCAAGGTGTCACCGGAGTAACCAAAATTAAATAATGGACAGCACATTTTTTGGGGTAATTGGTCTCAAAATATGACAAAATTATGACAAAAATGTCCAAATGAATCAATGAAAAAAAGTTCTAAATTTTGTCATAACATCATTTTAGCATGGAACATGCTTTAGCCATCACCTAACTGTGCAAAAACGTAGCGCGGGATTTTGTAATGATTTTCACATACAACCGACTCGTTTCTAGGGAAATGTATCGCCGTTAGTTTTCATCCCACGAAAATCGGTCGCCACTCGTTGAAAAGCCGTAAATTTATGCGTAAATTATATAGGTACTGCCAAAATATTTGTGAATATGGACGAAGCTGAGATATACCTCTGATTTAAAAGAACTGTAATCAACATTCGCGGTGAAAACCAACATTAGTAGATTATATTGATGTTGTTGGTTGGCTTGGTTCTTACGAGTGTAATCAAAGGATGTTGAAACCTAGGCGATAATTTGTTATGAACGCGGGCTTTTAGTTGCGATGTGTTCTTCGACGCTTTAGATGTTTTCGATTTCTTAATAATAACAATACTTTTGGGACATCAATAGATGAATGAAATGACGAGCAATTTGAAAAGCAGGCCCATAAGGAGCTAAATTGAAACAACAGACAACAAATTCCTAGTAAAAGGAAACAGCTAACAATCAAAACACGGCTAAAGCATGTTCCATGTTTCTTGAATTTCTTGTTTTGACTTTAAATAACATACAAAAAATTTTTCAAAAATTAAGCTCTACCCATTAATTTTGGTTCATTATTTTTAATAATGAACCATTGTTTACATTTCAATATAAATCTAGTTATTCTCGTGACACCTAGGAACAGCTGTGGAATCCCTAAGATGTTTTCGGTGACACCATGATCCAATTAGGGTTAAACATACCTACTTAATGCTTCAAGAGATTTTGTCCCAAACGAATTGGATGATTTTCCAAATATTTTCCATAACGTAAATGTCACTATTGTCTGAGAATAAATGACACAACGTCACCATCATTATATTATGGACATTACGGAGAGTGGTTACTACGAAGAGTGGACACTACAAATTACTACAATGGAAACTGGGTACTAATATAATATATTAGTACCCAGTTATAATATATTATGTTTTGATACTAAATGAATTCTTCAAATGAATGTGGATACTGCATACGTAAAATCATACAAATATAGTGAGTTAGATAACTATAGTGAGGACTGGACACTACACAGTATGGATACTATACAAGTTTTATTCATGGAATTTCGGATTCACTATGGTGCAAATTCGCCTAGGTCCATGGAATTGACTAATTCCTACTCTCATGGGTATAAAATACAGAATGTTCAAATACAAGATAAATGAACATGATGTATTCATATAACCATGAAACTAGGAATTATTCGATTACATGGATACGACAAATGATAAACAAAGTAGATAATATCTACTACTACATATTATATAGCATTATGGTCGTATAATGCTGAGTGTACACTACATAAGATGGATACTATTCAGGGTATTCACAGAATTGCGAATTTCTATATGGTACAAATCTGTCTAGGTCCATGGAATTAACTAATTTGACTGAATTTGACTAAATTGACTTTCATGGGTGTGTTTGACACAGGATGTTATTATACCCTATGGATACTACATAATGGATAATATCCAATTCTGGAATGAATACTACTCGTACATTATGGACAGTATCCCATTCTGGTATACATCATAATACTCGCAGTTAACAGTTAGTCCAAAATATCTCTGGATTGTTTATAGTTTCACCTTTTTACAAACAACCTATCAATTTCCAGGGAAACCCAAAATAAGTAATATCCAAGTTATCTCGCACTGAGTGCAGTTGAATGTGCGGATAATAATGACATTTTTCTACTTATCGATAAAGATATTTTTTTTTAAATAAAAATCTTGCTAATTATGAACCAAATTGGTCGACCTATTAAAATACAATAATCAACTTTTTTTTGTAAAACTAAGGGAGTAAAATGTATGGTTCAAACTTCTATAATGGCCTCTAGCCATGTAAAATTTATGCTCATATGGTCACATCATACTCCACCTCCCTGAGTAAATTCACATAAGTGAGACGAACCAATCAAATATTTATTCAAGAGAATATGCATAATTTTCAATTTTCAATCTCTAGTTTTGGGTGACAAGATTTATTAACGTATAAAAATGAAGAACTTCCGAAAAAATCAAAATTTTTGATGATATAATATTTTATTTTGTAAGTATCTTGTTCCGAGTTGAATTAACAATTATGACCATTCTTAGTTTCTTTCTAATGAGGAACACAGAAGAGAAAGATGAGATCCTTGACAAACAAACCTCGTGGTTTGTTGAGATATGAAATATTTCATCAAATTTCAAGGGTGGAATTGAGGTGTGAAAGTGTCGTCCGCTAGACAAGAGAAGGTCGTGGATGTTCTAAGGTCTGTTGACCCTGTTTGCGACACTGCTGACTGCCTTTTCTGCCCTTGCGTAATAACTCTTCAAGGTCCTTCAGGTGACGCCTCCCAACATATGGTGGCCCTTTCGCCCTTCCCACTCCCCATTTCTCGATGATTAGGTCGTGCATTAGACAAAACCAATCAATCTTTTGGCGAATAATAAAAAAAAAGGTTTTGCAAAGGGTCCAACAGTTGATCTATGATTATTCCGTTATAGTGTTCCAAATCAGTTTACCTAAGTAGGAGTAAGACTGAGAAGTTACGAATATCCTAACTAATAAACAAGTTAAATTTCAACAATTTGTGGTGAAAGACGTTTAAAAAGTCTGCCAAGTGGGTGTGGCACATAGCTTCCATAATCCCATTGAATAGATGATCCGATGTATAGTAGTTAATCTCAAAATATCATTCTCTAAGTACCTTTCACTACCATCATAGGGGACCATCTACACGCCAATCTGAACAGTCCTCGAAAATGTCATCAAATTTGGATGAAGAATTAAGTTGTATGACTGTTACAAGGGTATTACGTCTACGCATGCTCAGAGGCTACTGTCACTTTTGAGGCCTTGATTTTCATTGGGGAGTATTTACAACCTAATCTTCATAATTCCTGAAAATTCCATCGAAATCGGATAGAAAATGTGGACGTTATGGCTGCTACAAGGAATACACGTTTGCGCTTGCGCAGCGGCTACTATCAGTCCGGGGGTAATGATTTTCATAGGGGGCCGTCCACCTGCACAATCCCTGAAAATTTCATCGAAACCGGATGAGAATGAGGAATTTCACCGAATTCTGTTTGCATTTTTCCTGAATAGTTAACGGTGTGGGATAGATGAAAATCGGGTTGATTTCGGAAAATGAGTCTCCTGTTATTTTGGGAGACAATCAAAATTTATGATTTCAAAAAATAACCGGGAAAACGAACCTCTTCAACGTGAAGCGGGAACGCTCGCTGATTGGCTGTTCGGATCGCCGTCTCCTCCCAATGTTGCCCGATGGTACGATGAAATCTTGTTTTCTAAGAGGAAAGTTATCAAACAAAAACAGGGGAAACCTAATTTTCCCCATCTTGCTTTCTCTATTTTTTTCTTCAGTTTTTCAATTTCGAACTTAACTGGTTTCGTGAAATGTTGCATCTGAGGACTATAGATTTCACGATCTCAGCGCTTTAAGCGGCCATAAATGAACTATTCCAGGGTGACGTCATCCTCCCAGTTTTTTTAAACGTTCATATTTTCTATACTGTTCTGTTTATTCGTAAATTAGGAACTACGGTCTAAAAATTTGTCGTAGGGGGTTTTTCGAGGTGCTGAATCCGATTTTGGGGACAAAAATAGGAAATTCTGACATGGTGAAATTCCTCATTGTAGAAGTTATGGCTGAGGCAAGGATTTCATGACAGACACACAGACAGACAGACACGGAACCAAAATCGTTCAGAAACGTCTGAAACGTAAAACTCGAGTGGAAATTTCGATTTTTGAAAACATTTTTTCAACCTTGAAAAGTGAAAACACAGCTTCCGCTACCTTGGTAGACTCGGAAGCAATATTAAATACAAAATAAAAGCAATACAGGTATTGTACTAGTGGACCTACTTCACTATAAATCCTTTTCGGAACAGTTCATCCTCCAACGGCAAAACTTACTGAAAATCTGTCAGTTATCTCGTTTCTGTTAGAAAGGCATCAGTTCGACTCGGAGCCTTGTTAGGTACTTCCTGGAGTGGCTCTTTCACGTCTATTATTCGGTTGCGCCCTGCTATTAGTCTGTCCGAGTTAACGCTTCATTATTATCATATTCCTAATGGGATAAATCTTCCAAACGATACCCCAACTTCACAATGATCGTGATTCCTTCTGTCTGTCAGATCTCCAAATTGAGAGCGCTGACTACTATTATCTTGTATCGAACCGCAGGGCAAGAATTTTTTTCTTTTCGAGAACGATGTGTAGGTATGGAGTGGTGTGGCTGTGTGGGTGTGTTTTGTGAAGGTGTGGTCCGACTTAACGGAACTGACGGGTACAAATCGGTTCACGACCTACATGTACTGGTGGATCATCTCTTCAGTTGGTAGGTACCTAAGGCATCCCGTGTTCCATATCACTCATTTTTGTGACGGTGTCCAAGGAGGATGTCTACTTTGTGTACTTACATATGTCGGCCATCAATATTGCGAAACAAATCGAACCTGTGACCCTACGTGCCATCTGCTCTCAACGGGATTCGCCAGAAACTTGTTTACTTCTCCTTTTTGACGATCCTTTGCGAGGTTAAGAAAAAAAATATCTTTCGAAACCGGAAAGTTGTTCTACCGGGAGCCCCCTTGAGAAATACTCCGGTAAATGACTTCCAAGAGAGCCAACCATCTAGAAGTAATTGTCCACAGAGAGAAGTTATCCGTCAGGACGAAGTGACCTTTAACGAAACCATTACGATTGTATTAGGAGCATTCGAAACTTGGCAAGGCACCGTTGCGTTCCTACCGGACTCCAACATTCTGATGCGCTTTCTTTGAAACCAGAGACTCCAAAAGGAAATCTTCCGCTAAATCTCTTCAAAAAATAAAACAAACTGCCGATCTTTGAGCGAAAGCTAATCCTGCCCTTAATGAGCCCTCTAAAGCGTTGCTGAGAACCACAAATTCCAACTTTGGCGAAGAGCTCTCTAAAACGGAGTTGGACTCCCGAAAATTGGTCGGTAATAGCATTCTTTAAATCCCGCACTGCGGGTGTTTCAGCTGAAGATCTCGGATGATTGAGACTCTTTGGATTCTTCGCAAAAGTTTTTGTTCCTCGAATTTTTTGAGCTCAGGTTGTTTGAACTGCAGGTTGTCACGATTGAGACGTTGCCGACGCGTTTTGGCACTTGGCAGAGCAGAAGAAACACACTGATAGACCCTGATGAGCAGTTTAACTGTGGAATCTTGCCGGTTTCTTCATAATGGTCGAAGTGGGTGGGGTCAAACTATACACGTAGGTGGTATTGACTGTCAATTTTACAGCACTTTATTGAGATGAAGAGGACAGAAAAAAAGTCTGCCAAGTGAGTGTGGCACATAGCTTCCTCGTATTCATAACCCGATTGTAAAGATGATCCGATGCATGTAGTTAATCCCACCATCTACACGCCAATCTGTACAATCCTAGAAAATTTCATCAAATTAGGATGAAAAACGCTGCAAATTATTACACAATGGTTTATTATTTTTCTATATAGATCACTCGTCTACAAAATCACCAACCATCCAATATGAAGGAAAAAAAAAAATTAAAAAAAAAAAATCAAAATCACCAACCATCGATTGCATTTTGGTCAGCTCTAATTTGAACGGAGATCAGGCCTCTTTTGCGATTCACACTCGTGTTTTGATTTATATATATATATTTCAATATAAACCCTTAAATTTTCGTAGGGAGCAAACGGTTTGTCCCACAGAGCTCCGCATGGTCTCAAAAAACTCTGAAAATTCTATAGAATTTTATATTGAAGGAAAAACAATACCTTTATATCAAAATTTTTTGAGTTAGGGCGTTTTCAAAATTTCAAAATTGATTTTGGAACCCTTAGAAGTGACCTACATCAACCAAAAGCTTCGGGGCACAACTAGACCCCAAATGGAGCCTACATACCAAATTTCATCAAAATCGGTCAGTGCTAAGTGGGGAAAGTGCCGCGTACGGCGGACGGCGGACGGTCGGCCAAATTTTTATTCGATTTTTGGATTCTACGTACCTTGAAACGTAAACCATCAAATTTTAAGGGGGTGTTAAAATTTTTTTTTCTCGGTCGATTCCAAAGGTTCATTATTGAAAATAATAAACCAAAATGTGGAAGTTATGGCTGTTACAAGAAATTCACGTTTGCGCATGCGCAGTGGCTACTATCAGTGGGGGGAGGGGGGTAATAAATTTCATAGGGGACTATCTACAAGCCAACCCTCACAATCCCTGAAAATTCCATCGAAATCGGATGAGAATTGTAGAAGTTATGGCTGTAGAAATGATTTCATGACAGACAGACAGACACGGAACGAAAATTCAGAAAGGTCTGAAATTTCGATTTTGGAGAACTTTTAGTGGAAAAAAAGCTTCTGCTACCTTGGTAGATTCGGAAGCAAAACATGACGATAATGATGTTGAACTAGCATTGGTCTCATTCGATGCAGAACTTGATTGGATGCAGATCCTTATGATCAAAAAGCAGAGAATTCTCAGACTTGATTCACGATGGAATTTGGTGGTAAAGGAAGAAGCATGAAAAATTTACTCTCTTTGTGAGGTTTGCATCTTTATGATACTTTGGGACTTAGTAATTCTCGGTTATAGTCAGTAATTATTCGTCTCCATAAGGATATACACTTGCGGATTATGCATCGAAGGTACAACGTAATTCCTAAACAGGTCACATCTGAAGTAGGAAATCGTCGGTTTTATATTGCAAAAAGCAGTAACACTCGAACAGTATAACAGTCACAAGAATAGCAATAAAGTGCCTTGGAACGGTGAAAAATAAAACCCGCAAGCACCCTAGAGAGAGGTGCTCGAGAGAATATGATCAAGTGGAAGTACCCAACCTCGTAATGTTTCCGCCACGACCCATTTCTCCTGGGTGAGTTTTATGAAAGGGCAAAGAGTCACGAGTAATGGTCTGTACCTGAGAGCCGTAGATGCATTCGAGGGAAAACAGAAATATTCTTGAATACGATTAATAGGAGCTGGCGTGAAATGGTAGGTTGGTCATTTTTCATTGTGCATCTCACACATTCTATCCAGCGGTTCTGTTGGTTCCACGCAAAGAAGAGAGTTTTTGGCCAAAAATCAATCTATGAGGGACAATCGATACCCAATTATCGTGATAGTAGAAATTTTGACCTATCTGGGAAGAAGAACCCAGATACTGAGAAGTTGATACTTATACATAGTCGTTTTGGGGCCAATGGAAGTATTATGCATTAAGCTACAACAGCTGAGTGATGAATCAAACTTGTCTCCTTCTTCGGCCAAGGGTCTTGAAAGTAAATGCTCAGCTCCACGGGAACGTGATCGAGAGAAAGTCAGCTCAGCAGAGTGAGCGATTATGGTGACTTGTCTTATGTTCTGTTGGTCATATGGGATCCGAAAAGTTTGTAGTCACTTGTGTTTTAAAAATAAAACGTATATTCTGTGAGAAAAATTATAACAAAGGTTATGGGCCCAGCACTGTGTTTTATTTGTAAAACACAAGTGACTACAAACTTTTCGGACATAAACAAAACCTTCATGTGGCATCCAGGGATCCCATATGACCATCAGATTCCTTCTTCTTCTCTCTTCTCTCCTTCAACCCTAACGCCAACTTAATATCTTCGTTCTTGAATTTTGACAATGATTTCGTCTGCGGGATTTTCCTTCGTCGTTATACTCCAGTTCAACTACTTTCGTCCTCGTCATTTCTTTTACGAAGTGGTATCTGACGTCGATATGCCGGGAGTGGGAGCTGACGTTGTTACCTCTAGCAAAACTCAAAGCTGCCTGATTATCGCATAGAACAACTGGAATGTTTGTAATCTCCACATTTAAATCTTCCAGAATTTGTTTGATCCATTTGATCTCTACGCAGCATGTGGCCAGCGAAATAAACTCAGCTTCCATAGTTGAAAGGGCGACTCCCGTCTATTTGTTTGACTTCCATAAAACAGGTGTATTCCCAAATTTTATTATGAATCCGGTCGTCGACTTCCTGTCATCTTCACACCCAGCCCAATCTGAATCTGAATATTCTAGTATATTGTCTCCATTACTGTCTATGATCAATTCTTCGTCGATTGTTCCTTTAAGGTATCTCAATACTCTCTTAGCAGCCTCCTAATGTCTCTTTCCAGGGTTTGATACAAACTTACCCAATTTGGAAACGGCGAATCCCAAATCAGGTCTTGTTCAATATGGTGAGCTGAGAACTGATATCGAGCTCAAAAACATAGAAAGTCTGCCACCTCCTTGAAAATCAAGTGAAAGTCAGCTCAGCAGTCAGCGGTTCAATCATTCCTTCTCTTCTGCTCATTCTATGACAAAGTTTGGTATGGTTATGATACTTGAGTATTATTTAACACAAACACCTAATGCAGGCTCGTGCAATGCAACCCATTCGTCCATTGTGATCTCGAAACGCTGCATTCAATCTACAGACTGACAGTTTAGGTAGGATAGATTGCAGGTGGGGGGAGCATTTGGGTATGCGTTCTGATTTCGTAAATATAACGAGAGGAGTTCCTCAAGGATCTGTTTTGAGTCCGTTGTTATTCATAATTTACATAAATGACCAACCTTATATAGTTTCCGATCTCTGTTTGTTATTTGCGGATGACACTTATTTTGTCCAGCAATGATTCTTTGTCTGGTCTGAAAAGCCTTCACCAAGAATCACTAGGCAATGTTTCTGATTGGTTTCTGAATCAATGAATTGTTGGTCAATGAGGCGAAGACTGAGAAAATGATTTTGGGATTGATGCCGGTACCTGCTGGGTCTTCGGATTGCACTGCGGTTCGTTTCCTGAGTTTAAATATGGATGACAAATTGAGTTGGCGTGTCCATTGTGATATATTGGCTAAAAGACTGTGTCCCATAGTGTTCCTCCTCAGACCACTTCCTCTTAAGACTGCATATCATGGTTGTTTCCAGAGCTTGTAGAATGGTTTACACCTTTGGGGTCATTTGGCAGCGTCTGATGTTTTCAGGTTACAAAGGAGAGCCATTAGAGTATGGCTGAAACTGGGTACTGAGCGAGTTGTCGGTGGGCTTTTGTAAAATTTGGGGTATTGACGCTGCCTTTTTTATTCATACTTCAGTGTATCTGTCATGTACACACTAATTTGAGTACCTAATTATGAAATAAAAGCAAACGGGCATGGTCACAATTCAAGAAACAATCGTGATCTGACATTAGGTAAACTTTTTTTAGATTGGATAAATCGCGTAATACAACTACTTTTTGGGGTCCTAAATTTTATATTCAACTACCAAAAGACTTGACTTCATTAATAAAGCGCCTCAAATTATTTTTGAAGCATAATGCGTTTTTCTCTTAAAATTTGATGAATTTTTTATAAGTCATAAGTCGCTCACACTGGTCTAGTTCTATGCTAGCACCTTTCTGTTGTATTAAAAAACATGAATATTATTGATGATGAGGTAAATTTAACAGGTTTTTAAATGTTTTCACTAGCTCCACAAAAAAGAGACAGGAAAATCGAACGAAACAATAAGATTATTTGTCAGCCAGTACTTAAAGATGCAATAACAATAAAATGAAAAATATTCTTGAAAAATGGAGGGAGCTGATGAAGAATCGAAGGTACGAGTATTAGTTTGGTAGGGAGGCAGGCAAGCGGCTCAAATGAGATTTATGTGTTGGCCGTCCCTTTAGCACCTGGCCCGTCTAATTTGAAGGCGGCATTATCATTTCCAGTTGGTGTAAGTGAGCGCTTTGAAACGAATGCGGGCTCACGTGAGATGATTTGAAATCACAGCTGTAGCTTAGTTGTATTTCAGAAACTACTTATTGGCTTCACGATAGACCAATCCTATTCCTCATATTCAAGCATCAAAGGAAAATCCTATGTCGAGTCTGTCAGATACAAAACCAGAGAAACCGATTTCCAATAAGTAGTATGAGGATTGATGGACTTAAGAAGGATATAAAATGGCCAAAAACAACGTCGCAGGGCTTTCCGTGTTTCTCCTGACACATGTACACGTGTATAAGGGTTAGCAGTGAAAAACGCATGACGTCACGTGGACAATGAACCATATATCTTGAGAGGCGGCTGGTCCATAAGGAGCACCGGTGTATGTGACTCCTTAGAAGGACATGGTAAACGAGACGACTGTCCCATTGTCCCCTTCTTGCCCTTTCTAGGCAAGGACCCTAATGTTCTATTGTTCCATCCACGGAAGCCTAGATATACCTTTCCGACCTTTTCTCCTGATACCTCATCCCGACTTCTTGCATTTAATTAACCGTGAGTGTCTTTTTGTTGAGGTGATTCCTTCATACCAATTTGGAGATGTGGGCCCTTACAAGAGGCTCGGCCTGACTCATTAGCCAGATAAGGACGCCGGACAGAAGCCTGACATCGTCTTGAGTTCATACGCCTCCAGATTAAAAACATCCAGAGACAGACATATGGTTTCCCAGCAACTTTTATGAGGCGTTTGTGATCAGATCTACCCCATTCCAACTTGCCTGTTGAGGAAGCTATGTAATCCCTTGTAAAGTGGGTTCTCCAAAATCAAAATTTCCTCTTGCATTTTACGTTTTAGAGGTCTCTAAGCTACGATTTTGGAAAATTTTCTGAAGAATAGGCCTGAATCGGAAAGAATTAACAATCGTGTTGTTGTTTCTAAATGTGCAAAACTATCAACTTTATCGTGAATTTTATGTACCATGTTGAAGAATTTAGGTACCGAATTAGTTCTCTGATCAACCCAATCATTAGTTCTCCGATCAAATGTTATGCGCCAGCAAACAATCTATTTATGATGTACATAAAAACACTGTATAAAATAAACTCTAGTACAAGGGAACCCACTCTGTCCAGGTAGGGAGGTCGGGAAACAAGGCACTCACCCTTGGTCGCCCTTCCCTCGCCACCTCTTCCAACCTGGGTCTAGAAAAGAAGAGATATCCCCAGGACAAAAACCACCTGACTAGAGAATTTTACTATTCTAATTGCTTCTCCAACTAAAAGTAACTTCTCCAGTTGTCTCTTCTCCTGTGCTAGAGTTGCAGGTCGAAACGAAACAAGTGATTTCTGTTTTTCCCATGACTTATCCTACAACCCTGAAGATACAGGGCAGAAACAAGTGACCAATACTCTGATGAAGAAGTCTGCCATTGGAGTTGTAGCACTCAGTGGAGACCACTTATGTCATACGATAACGTTCCTTTAACCCTAGAATGATATCGTGGAGTCAAAATGACTCTGTATTCCCCACTCCTGTGAATATTAACTACAGCATGAGCGGGAGGGGGCTCCCCTCCACCTATGCCTCCCCCTGGATGCCCCTCAATATAGCAAGGGCTGGTGGAGTGGTTGGGGCGTTTGCAGTCTCCCAGTGAAGTAAGTAATAAACTCCATGGAGTCAATTTGACTCTCGATAATAATAAGATAGGTAGAGCAAAGTCATTCAGACTCCATAGGTACATTACAAAAACAGCTAAAGAGAGCAACCAGAAAAACCTTTGACGCGACTTGAGTTCATGCTCAAGCTCAATGAGCAACTTTCATACCAATGGAAAGTGATGAGGCTGGAAAAACACCCAAAATTGAATAACACACTGGAATCGAGTATTCGAGAGAGCCTGAAGATGTCTTCGGAACAGCCTCCAATCTCAAATCCGGTTACTAGTGCTGATGAACAAACTCAGAAGGCACTATTAATTACTACCGCAGCTGCTGCTCCATCGAACACAGCTAGCTCTACATCTGCTCCAGGGCCAAGAGAATCCGGACAAGCAAAAGAAAAGAAGCCCGTGCTAAAAAGAAAATACTGCATTTCTTGCCCAACCTCTCTCAAGTGGAAAACTTCCACAACTTGTTCCAAATGTGAGAGGCTGATTTGTGATGAGCACATAGCAAAAAAATTATGTGCTGATTGTTGATATGCTTCCATAACGTCTTTTTCTGTGATTTTGAACAAGTCATTAGGTTATTTATCAAAGGGAGCATTTTACCTTTTTATTTTTTGGAGTTTATATTTTTCATATGAATTTTCCTATTTGACAAAGTTCATTTATTATATTTACTGGGGATGCGTTCCCAAACTGGATTGGAATGGAAATGTAATGCTATGTGGATTGAGAATGGAAATGTTGGTAAGTGATAAACATTCAGTACTTCGTTATAAATAATTTTGCTGACTTGAAGAGACTGATATCTTAGTAAGCAAGGTAATTTTTTAATTCCTTGATGAAAGTTACCTTTGTCAACTCCTACACATGATGAGTAACCACATAAGTGATACTGCCTGTGAAATTCTTACAAGACTGATATCTTGAGTAAGCTACTTTTCTACTTTTGATACCTAAATGAAAGTGATGTTTTTTCATGTTTGTAAATTTTATTGGCTTGAAAACAAGTTCAAATACATCTGATACAATTTTCTCGTTTATTTTTTATCAGTTCCTTGTGAAAAAAAATTAAAATGATAAAATTTCAATGGGAGTCAGAATAACTCTGATCGATATCAATTAAAGCGGTATAGATGATCGATATCATTCTAGGGTTAATGGTTATCTTTTATAAGGGTTGGATTTAAGTATTTTCAGCGCGACAAACCACATCATTCAGGAAAACAAAATGTGGCTCAGCCATTATTTTTTGTTATTTCAACATCGTACAGTACGATAGACTAAAACGACTGAATAATAGGAATGCTCCCAGTACGGCATTTAGAACTGCAGGGAGCTTACTTTGCCTAAGGATTCTTTCAGACCAAAAGACTCCCATGCAAGAGCAAGAAAGGTCTAAGCTGCAGTTCCACAAGGTGAGTTGTCCCCAGGCAATGAAGACATGAAGAGAGCCTGTTTTTAACACTGCAGAGCCACATCAACGAAAAATCTGTTTACCTCTAAGAAGGTTTCAAAAATTATTCCATTGGGGAAGAATCACCATGAAAAATTATGGTGAAAACAAAACATCTCTACTTCCAAGTGTTCAACGGCATTGTGAATCTACAGGTGTGGGTAGGTTCGGATTTTCATTTGTCTAGTAATAGATACCAGCGGGGAAATGACCTCACGCTTTCGCTTGCCTTTTCAACCAGTCAAAACCGCCAACCCGTTATTCACTTGGACGACCGGCTTCCAAGTTTCTCTGAAGGGAAACATCTTTTGCGTTGAGATACCACGTCCTTCATTTCTCTGACAAGTTGGGCCAAACATCCTTCGACGTGCAAGCAATTTTTCGTCATTTTCTCGCCTCTCGCTCCAATCGAGTTTCGAGCTCGGATTCGAGTTCTGACGGCTATCAGTCATCTGGAGGTCGAGGGGAGCCAACTGATTTGACGCAGATCTTAAGAGGGATGTCTCCCACGAAAGGGCAACTAACGGCTTCGTCATCCCCCTTATTTCAGAAAATTCTGACATCAGCAGTACATGTAAACATCTGAAAAGATAGTCGTTTTCGAAAAAATTGATGGTTTCATCGTATTTTCCATTAAACGAAGCTCGATTTCAATATGTTGAATTGAAAAAATAATTTTTTTTCGCCTTGTAGCTCAAAAATTACAATTTCAATACGAGTTATGTATAATTCAATCCAGAAATGAAGGGGTTGGCGATGATTTACACTAAACTTGTAAAAGGAAGACATTTCTATGAAGAGAAGAGACATGAAAACTTCTTAAATCGTTTTTGCACCAATTTTGCTTTGTTCCTGATGTGAATATTTGACCTTGTGGACCAAAATCTCTATGAATGATGTCTAAACCGAGGAATCGAAGCCATAAAATCAGATTTATTCAAACATGTTCGTAGGGAACGTAGTTATGACAGTCAAACTTATACATATTTATATAGACATTCATTATGAAACTTGGAGATAGTTAATAAAATTTATTGATTTGCAATACTCCTGAACACACATTTAAATCGTCTGTTTGACACCTTCTATCTCCATGTTTTATAATAAATTTCTGTATAAATTTTTGTGCGTTTGACAGTCATTTTTAATATCAGCCCAATTTAATATATCCGACATGATATTCAATATCAGTCCTATCAGGTGGGTTTAAGTAGATAATGATGAACTTATAACAGAAAAAGCACCATTTTTATACCTTTACCTACCGAATTTTTTATTAGTTAGCAAGCGAGATTTTGATGGACTTCACATACATAATTTCTTCCTCGGGAATGGATACAACTTATACGACAATTTCAACGGAACGAACAATTTGCATCACTAAATTTTGTCGTAGAAACAGTGAAATCTCGTATTTTGTTATTAGAAAACACTCGTAGGTGAGATTTTAATTGTATAAATATTAAAACAGTTATCGTACTAGGATGATATAACTCCCACTTATTTTTCAATATTGTTGATCTCCTTTCACTTGGATCACAGCTTTTCAGGATTTTTGGATCTTTGGGAAATAATCTGGTTGAATTCATGCAAAAATTACGTCAGTCGAACCTTTCACGGCCTTAAGGAAAACCTTTCAATTTAGTGGTTAATGAACAAATATTATTTATGGCGCATTAGACTCAAATTGCACATACTCACAGCAATCAGGTAGAAACTAGTAATTAGCTTTCAGACCACATAGATAATGAGCGAGCTCTGGAACTTACCTGAAAATACATCATAATCAAGTGTTAGAAGAAAAGGATAATGTTGAACATGGTATAATAGTTGGTACATTGTGTGAGTAGGTATGGTACACGTATGATTCATTGGCATGGCTGCAAAATATCACTCTAATAATTCTACCTTGCAATTTCAATCAATGCTCAACTCTAAATATTGCCTAATCGTCTTGATACCTCAATTTTTGGCTATTGGTTTTCAATAATGTTTTTCAGTTTTCAATAATGGACCTTTGGAATCGATCAAGAAAAAATTTTTTTAACACCCCTCAAAATTTGTTGTACGTTTCAAGGTACGTAGAATCCAAAAATCGAATAAAAATTTGGCCTTCCGTCCGCGGTAGTGGCACTTTCCCCACTTAGCATTGACAGATTTTGATGAAATTCGGTATGTAGGCTCCATTTGAGGTCTAGTTGCGCCCCGAAGATTTTGGTTGATATAGGTCACTTCTAAGGGTTGAAAAATAAGGTTTTAAATTTTGAAAACGCCCTAGCTGAAAATATTTTTATATAATATACCTAATAATGATATCCATCAATTTTTAATTTCAATTTAAATCTAGTAAATCTGGTGGCACCTTGAGACAGCTACGAAATTCCTAAGATGTTTTTGGTGACACTAGAGACACCATGGTCCAAATAGGGTTAACGGTGGTATGTTCCCTGTTTCAGCATCCAATAATTGGCACCTCCCTGAATCTATCGAATTTATTTCTCATTCTTGTCACTTTCTTGCCACATTACTCCCATTCATGGGATTAGTCAAAATCGACTGAGCTAATACCCAACACAACCTTTCGAGAGCAGGCAGAGTGATGAATGGGCCTCCTACCCCCAGGCCAGCCTGTCACGCCAATGAAGTTAGCAGCTCGGGCTTTCGGCGTGAACCTCGATTTGTGCGGATTGACTTAGAGCCGAGAAAAAGGTCTCTTGCCTTTTTAAATCCCCCTCGATAAAATATTAGTTTCATTTCGATCCGGTTCCCTCACCAACCCGTTACATTACAACCCTCCTGGAAGCATTGAAATGGTCGGGTATTTGATGGGAAAAAAATCCGCGGCAAGACATTTAAAAGTCCGCCGACTTTCCCTCCTCGGGAGAGCCACCTGCGTTTCTGGTTGATTGTGAAATACGACGGTCGTTTCAACATGTCGATACAAATCGATAAAAGACACGATAAGAAATTAAAATCGATTATCGTTAATGTTTGGTCGATTGGGTCTGTTATTGCTCTCATTTAGCTCCAGCCGTGTTCAGCATCTTTCAATAAATTAATGGTCACCAATCAAGGACCAGTTACCGGTCGATAAATTTGATGTAGGTTTAAATTATAACGTTCGTTGGAAGTGAATGATAACTTAGATTAATGCATTTCAGAGTGACGTGTGTTGATGGTTATTTCATCTCTCAAAGCTTGATGTTGTCTCCAAAAGTCAATCCCCAACGAAATAATGGAGGGATCCTAGTGCGATCCTATTCAATAATGAACCTTTGAAATCGATCAAGAAAATTTTTTTTTCTAACAACCCTCAAAATTTGTTGGTTTACGTTTCAAGGTACGTAGAATCCAAAAATCGAATAAAAATTTGGCCGTCCGTCCGCCGCACACCACACTTTCCCCACTTAACATTGACCGATTTTGATGAAATTTGGCATGGAGAACAAACACCAATGGAGACCATTTGGGGTCTAGTTGTACCCCGAAGAGTTTGGTTGATGTAAGTCACTTCTAAGGGTTGAAAAATAAATTTTAAAATTTTGAAAACGCCCTAACTCAAAAAATTTTGATATAAAGGTGTTGTTTTTCCATCAATTTGAGATAGTATAGAATTTTTAGTATTTTTTGAGACCACGCGGAGCCCTGTAGGACAAACCGTTCGCTCCCTACGAGAATTTAAAGCTTGGACTTACGATAAATCAGAAACTCAGAATCGCAAAAGAGGCCTAATCCCCGTTCAAATGTTAGCTGACCGAAATACGATCGATGTTTTTCTTCAAGTTGGTTGGTGGTAACTATGGCAAAGCCTTGTTCTTTGCAGACGAGTGATCTATATAGAAAAAATGAACATTTGTGTAATAATTTGCAGCATTTTCTCTTGCAATTACTGTTCAATTTTGATGATTTCGGCGGCAACATTTCATTTTTTTAATTCCCTAGGCACTAAAGAATTTCTAAAATCCTTTAAAATTTTAAATTTAGGTACAATTGTCTAAGTTGTTGCCCCTTCAATTTCGTGAAATACTAGGAACGATCGACTACCGGCTGAAACCCCCTTAAAGTATCAATGTATAGCAATTTGCATTTTTTTTGTAAGTCAATTTGCCAACACGAGATTACTATCATCTGACCGAACAGTTGAAATCACGTGAATGTGACTTGAAGGTGCAGATCACAAACTAACAGAAGCTGTTACAGACTCTAGCTTATCACAACTCTTATCTGATAAGAGTTGTGATAAGCTAGAATCTGTATCGCCGCCATTTCTTGATAGCTCCATACTTTGGTCGCTCTAAATACAGTAGAAACTACAATTCGTATAGAGTCGGTATCTCCTAAGAACACTCAAGTAATTATTATGAGACATGGGCTAAGTGACATCTTTACACTGAAAGCCTAATCTTTTGGAGTATTTTTGTAAGCACGCCAATTTTCACACCAAGCTAGAAGCAGTGCTGCCCTACCTCTCTTGTTTTGAGGTAAACTCACGGTTTTAGAAAAGGGGCGTAAGGGAGGGATTACTACGAGAATAATAGTTGAAATTGACCATGTGTTCAGAACCAGTTATTTCACGAAGGATTCAGGGACTACCGGGAGAAATTCGAAATCTCGTCGAGTACAAGAACGAGGTATTTCAACTCTGCCCTTTCACCGTAAACTATCCAGTACACCCCGTCGCCTTCCCGTTAGCTTCCGTACGTCTGAAGACGCCCTAACGAAACGTCTCCTGGCGTACGTGGAAGACCCCGACGTGGTTTTTCCCCTGTTTTGCTCGGAGAGGAGAGATAAAATTGGGTACCTTCCTGATGGGTTTCGACTGTAAATTACAGGGGTGAAGCGCCGTTTTATCAGTCCACTCATCGAGGGCCCTCTTGTAGAAGCAAAGTAGCCACTCTACCAACACTCCGTCGATCGTGCCAACTGATACGACTACTCGTTGGCAAACATCTCGGGGAATTCAATCTTATCCAGAGTCTATCAGAGCCGTTTGTGTAAAATCAAACACTTGACTTGGAAAGGTGAGTATTAAAGTTGTTAGTTTTATGAAGCTAGACTCAAAAGTGGCATCTCGAAGGATTCTGATCAAAGAGATTTCTTCCTTTGCTTTCATTCCAAGAGATATGCCGATTCAGAGTCTTCAAATTTTTGACATTGCGACGGAGTTTGAACTCGCTCGATCCTAACAGTTAGGAGACTTCAAAGATACCTAATCTAAAATCCTAATACAAGAAACCCAACAGTATGATTGTACGTATGTCGTCCGAACGTGGGGGACCCGGGTTCGATTCCAGGCCATGACATACTTTTTTTTTTTAAATAAATTACTTACTTACGAGTTTATCTACGATTTGTTTTTGCCTGCTTTTAGCAGGATTTTCAGTTAGTATTTAAATATAACTATAATTCACGTTTTTTTTCTTTTTTTTTCAAAACGTCAATTGTTTAGAAGGACCAATTCAGTACTTCGGAGGACTCCAAAAGAACTCCGAAAATGATCAGAGCTGCTTCTTAAGCTGGCAACGATCTAACAAAAGGGAAGATAAGACTGACATACTCATGATCCATTTGCTTTCTAAATACCCATTTGTGCTTGATATAATAACATGAATAGGTGCAAATTGTATAATACAACAAATCATACGCTTTTTTTTTATATAACAATTGAACACTCTGTCAATCTTTAAATTTCCTGGTTATGAAAATACCCAGCAAAGGAAGGTCACAGGTAATTGACGGATTGTCAATTTTGAATCAAAACTTCAGAAAAATCATTCACATTAATATTTATTTTCTCATTATCTGATCCATTTGATGAATAATTGTTGAATTTGATACATGGATGATGTAAATTTCCCTTCTTTCTTACATGGGTGAATTTAGTCGCACCAGGATGAGATCAAAGCAAACTCCTGTTTGTTCATCGTTTGATACTCTTTTGAGAACTTTTGAAAGTGACCAGGATAAAGTCAGATCAGCAGGAAAGCGTAAATGCCGATGTGAACAGCAGCGCGCAAGCCTGTTGTATTGTGTGTTTCGCCTTCAGCCAACGAGATGTAAGTAAGGTAAACAACTATTTCAGGTTGGATTTTCGTCCGAAGCCATTCCTGGCGTCGCGGACGTCATCAGCTGTATTCCAAAGGTAAGATCAGAATTTGTTCTGAAGATTTCGCTCATTGCTTCCCATTGCCTCACCACCCGGAGTTGGGCCGCCAAAAACGCACGCTGCCGGCGATGAGCCTTGAACCCACGATCCCCGCAGAGGTCGGTCCAAAGTTCACCGCCTCACAACGAAGCGCCAACGAGATGTATTTCCCTCCTATTTCACTCGAGAGAGCAGAAAGTTGGTACATGGAGTCTAGGGTCAAGGGACCTACGAAAAAACTCAAAAGAAGTCAGCTCAGCTGTATACAATCAATAATGTTAATAAGCGTTTGATACATTCATACATGGACTGAAAGCCATCAGGAGCCAAACTGTAAATCGTTTCATACCCCAGGTCCACTGAAAGTAGCTAGGAAGAAGTCACAACATCACTGATTCATATGAATTTCAACAAGCTACACGATTTGATGATAATCGACGTTATTCACTGCAACAATCAGTTTAGTTAACCATCTGGAACTTCCGATACAGAAGCAAACATGTCATTGGTGAACACAATGGAAAGGGAAGCTTGGAGCGAACCTTGTCTTACTCCAAGAAGCAACTCTTTAGAAACGAAAGAATCTCTGTCACCGAAATCTCAACTAATTTTCATGAGCAGAATTTCAACGGAAAGAATACAAACTAAGTATCGACGAACAAGGTAACCACTATGCTTGATTTTTCCAGCTCCCAAATTCGCTTTCGATTTCTATTTTCTAAACGAATGATTCCTGCGTGCCAACGACTGGAGCGGGAATTTGTTACTATGAAGCGTGCATCGCAGCCAAGACCTTCAGGAAACCGGATGGTTATCGGTTTTAATCGATGGTCATTAAGTAGGCGGAGTGACATTGACCAGTCCGCTCCCGTTCTCCAGTTCATTCGTTCTCATTCGCCCGCAGAATATTAATTTATCTCCTGGAAGGATAATGTTCTCACTAATCTTAAGCGAGTTCAACTAATTAATCACGTCAAGAGAATGGTTTCAACGCAGAACGAAGTCCTTCTTAGGACGTCTGTCAGTAGTACCTCGTGTGATTGATGACTGATCTGGGTCGAATCAGGGCAACGCTCGACTGAGGAAAAATGTGACTTCATACAAACACCGTTTTAGAACATTTTGAACCAAAATCTGCACACAAAAAACTGCTTTTTTGGAAGCCACTGACTATTGCGGGGCGTTCAAATCCCCGACCACTCCAGACCTTCGACTTCCCCTACATTCCAGTTCTGAAATGAGCACAATTTGGTCAATATTATTTAACTCCTAAGTAGGTACTACGGGACCTAGTTTGGCTTCGTATTTTCTGCCAACTCTTACCTCAGAATCTCATAAAAACCTAGTGGCATTCAGTCTTAAGACTTGACAAGATCTTCTACCGACCGCCAACAAGTCCGATCAACGAAACAACCGTCATGGTGCCAGATTCGGCCAAACATGAATGACTTTTTTTAGGCATTTATAAATAGCTTTGTTGGTGACGAATTGTGCAATATTAACCCTTAATATCCTGAGGTATCTTTTTGGAAGTCCGATTTTAACTTGCAACAGTTTATCCACTTTTAAATCAAAACTGATCCTGGAGTTAGCTGCCCAGAGTTCAAGTTCAGTTGTCAGCAGGATTCTGGAAGCTGAAAACAGCTGGACTGCTGTGGCAGAGTACACAGAAAGCATCCTGACAAGGAAGATACTCTTAGAACGAGAAAGGAAGAGGAGGGTGCATCTGGTCCGCCCTCTCACCCAGAACTTATCAAACGCCCCAGGACTCAGCCCGAAGTAATGTGTTAAACGGTTCCGGGCTGAGTTCCAACGTGGGAGAAAAGGGGGTGTTTTTTTTAGTGGGTTTGAATCCCATTTAACCGGAAGACCTTTCCAGGTATCTTACAAAATCCAACTCCACCTATGGATCTTGAAGATTTTCTAACCTGCCTCCAACCTAAAACTCCAACCATCGATTGTGTAAGAAAACGTGATAATAAATACATAATAACTAGGGATCGGATTCATATGTTTTTACATATTCTTTTCTAGGCAATATGTTGATGTAATTCAAAAAGAAGTGTTCAAATAAGCAATTTTTGAACCAGTTAGATATACTTTGATTTTACATATTTTCACATAATTCGCTGTAAGTACATATTCATGAATATTTAACTGAATAAACTACTTATTTTTTTCATTTTGAGCAGTTTTTTATAATTTTGAGGAAGATTCCCTCGTTTGAATGATGATAATTTGTAGACAGTGCACAAATGGTTGTCATAGCTGAGAATCATGGATCAAGGGCTGTGAACCAAGGTCCCTCACCCTCACCCATTTTCAGCCTGTTTTTGCGCTGACATTGATAGGAGTGGGTGTGAATCAAACTTCCATTTAACTGAAGTGACGAGTCGATCATATTACGATTTTTCTTGGTTCTTCTGGATTGATTTTTGGTTTGGAGTGCGTTTTCATGTTGTAAAAAAAACCTCGAAGATCAATCTCAAACATATAAGTGAATATCTGCGTGATGGGTGGTTGAACATACGTATTATTGCGGATATTCTCAAAGGATCTTAAATCTCCAGTGATTTAAGCCTCCTTTACTCCCAACAAAATGGTCGTTCAGTAGATACAAGGCGTTTTTTCCTCCAGATCGTCTTGGCTTCACTTTCGAACACTCGAAGTTCCATGTCGAACAATTTCAAAGAGAGAATTCCACATTTCACCCTTCTCTTTCTACGAATTTTCTCTTTTGAACAACTGTTCGTTTTGAGCTTATAAACATTTTTTGAAAATATTTCAACATTATAACATATTTACCGCATATTATACGAAAATAAATAATGTTAAATATTTTGCATTTTTAACTACATAAAAATCCGATCCCTAATAATAACTCAAAGAAAAAACGAAATAATCCTCGAGTTGACAGACTATACCTAATAGGGCCTTCGATGGACCTTCTACCCTCATTTCTCACCTTGTAGGCTATTAGTTGAATTTCTTCGTCAGAGTTGGAGCCACTGTCTACGGCACCACAGATCCCTCTAAGAAGTGACCCTTCTCCACCTTATTCCTTGGATCTGTAGGTATTTTATGAGATATAACAGACCCCCAAGATTTTTCCAAGTATCCTTCTTCTACTCCAACAAAATTGGGTTTACAGACAGATCTGTTGATGCAGATATTGTTAGTCTCGCCTTGTAGGCTATTAGTTGAATTTCTTCGTCAGAGTTGGAGCCACTGTCTACGGCACCACAGATCCCTCTAAGAAGTGACCCTTCTCCACCTTATTCCTTGGATCTGTAGGTACTTTATAAGAAATAACAGACCCCAAAGATTTTTCCAAGTATCCTTCTTCTACTCCAACAAAATTGGGTTTACAGACAGATTCTGCTGATGCAGATAGTGTTAGTCTCGCCTTGTAGGCTATTAGTTGAATTTCTTCGTCAGAGTTGGAACCACTGTCTAAGGCACCACAGATCTCTCTAAGAAGTGACCCTTCTCCACCTTACTCCTTGGATCTGTAGGTACTTTATGAGAAATAACAGACCCCAAAGATGTTTCCAAGTATCCTTCTTCTACTCCAACAAAATTGGGTTTACAGACAGATCTGTTGATGCAGATATTGTTAGTCTCGCCTTGTAGGCTATTAGTTGAATTTCTTCGTCAGAGTTGGAACCACTGTCTAAGGCACCACAGATCTCTCTAAGAAGTGACCCTTCTCCACCGAACTCCTTGGATCTGTAGGTACTTTATAAGAAATAACAGACCCCAAAGATTTTTCCAAGTATCCTTCTTCTACTCCAACAAAATTGGGTTTACAGACAGATTCTGCTGATGCAGATAGTGTTAGTCTCGCCTTGTAGGCTATTAGTTGAATTTCTTCGTCAGATTTAGAGCCACTGTCTAAGGCACCACAGATCCCTCTAAGAAGTGACCCTTCTCCACCTTATTCCTTGAATCTATAGGTACTTTACGAGAAATAACAGACCCCAAAGATTTTTCCAAGTATCCTTCTTCTACTCCAACAAAATTGGGTTTACAGACAGATTCTGCTGATGCAGATAGTGTTAGTCTCGCCTTGTAGGCTATTAGTTGAATTTCTTCGTCAGATTTAGAGCCACTGTCTAAGGCACCACAGATCCCTCTAAGAAGTGACCCTTCTCCACCTTATTCCTTGAATCTATAGGTACTTTACGAGAAATAACAGACCCCAACGATTTTTCCAAGTACCCTTCTTCTACTCCATCAAAATTGGGTTTATAGACAGATTCTGCTGTCGCAGATAGTGTGTGTGGCCCATGGAAAGATCATTCTTGAGCTGACATACTATAGTAGATTTGAGGTAACTTCTGCTCAAATATTATGTAAATTGGTAAAATACGTCTTAATCACATTTTTTAACTACTGGGAAAATAAGGGATAACGATTCGGTTTTCATTACTTCTACTCTTTCCTGAATTATTGTAACTAATCGATAACTTACGTAATGTCTAGAGCTTTTTTATACTTCCTACGGGAAAGCGATAGTGAAAATTTGTATTTCATTGCTTCAACGTACTGTAATTAGTTGTTATGTAATCTCGGGATCCATAAAATATACTACCTCAGAGAAAGCTCTCATGAATATAGACAATTTTACACTATCTAAAAACCAATCGTCATTCTATTCAATGATTAGCTGACGAGTTGCATTTAATATTTATGAACTTCACATTCACAAAATCATATATAAGGAATTGATTTGTTTTTTTCCCCTCACTGTTGAAATTGAAGGAGCTTTCGTGCAGCAAGATAAGCAAATTTGGATCCTCAGAATTCGGAATTCCCACTTTCATTTTGCCTTTCAGAGCTTTCTGAACAAATTTGGATTTGTTTCTGACCTGGCAGATGGTTTTAATCAATCCAGTCCAAAGTATGTTCACAAAATCTTGGTCCGATTTTGATGAAATTTTGAGCATTTATGTGGGTTAACCCATTGAATTTCCAACTGATCATTCCACGATTTTTGTCGAAAAATGTCAATCATCATCACGATTTTATTGTCCAAGTTTGGATTAAATATTGAATTTGGCTCGAGGACACTCGGTAGGTAGGAGAAAATGTGAACATAATGGTAAACAATTTTCAATAATGTTGCCGTTTCTCAATTTAAAAACGCTGCAAATCATTGCTCAAAGGTTTCTTATTTTCTGTATAGATCACCTTTCTGTATAGATCACTGGTTCTCCATCAATAGCACCTATCACCATCAGTATTCTCCCTTGACCTTCCCTCTCAAATTTCAGCTTCCTGCGTTCAATAGGATTGAAAAGGGCTTCGGAGCTCACTCAGCTGATCATTGATCTGAAGAGTGAAAAAGCCTTTGAGCAATGATTTGCAGCGTTTTTTACCCACCAACTTTTTTTTACCTACCAGCTAGGTACTACCTACCACACCATACTGGCTTCACACCTTCACAATCAAGTTTATTAGAAAGAACTAAACGCTTCTCACTCGATTGGAAAAATAGAAAGCTTCATATGGAAATTTGATTACTGGTTACGCAGAAGGCAAAACTGTATACAAATCGAAGAAATGAACAGCGATCGCATTTTAGTCCGATAAAATTTGAATGGAGATTAGACCTCTTTTGCGATTCACACTCATGATTCTGTTTCATCGAAGGAAAACCTTCAAGTACTCGTAGGGACCGAACGGTTTGTCCTACAGAGCTCCGGGTGGTCTCAAAAATTTTTTAAAATTCAATACTATTTAAAATTGGTGAAAAAACGATACCTTTATTTCGAGAGTTTTCGAGCTAGGGCACTCTTGAAAATTTCAACCCTTAATTTTCACCCCTTAGAAGTGACCTACATCAACCAAAAGCTTCGCGGCACAACTAGACCCCAAATGGAGCCCATATACCAAATTTGAACCAAATCGGTCCAGTGTTGCTAAGAAAAGTGCCGCGTACGGCGTACGGTGTACGGACGGAAATTTTTTTTATTCGATTTTCGTATTCTACGTACCTTGAAACGTAAAACATCAAATTTTTAGGGGGGGGGGGGGGGGTTAAAATTTTTTTTTCTTGCTCGATTCCAAAGGCTTATTATTGAAAATAATAAACCAAAACAGTGAAATTTAATGAATTTTCTTGCAATTTGTACTTATTAGAGTCTGAAAACGATCATTATGATGGTGAATCGAACGTTCAACGTACCCTACATCAATCATTTAGAATTCTTCATGCTCATATTATTCCAAGTGAGGAAGATAAGCGACTTGTTTATTAAACGAATATTTTTTCCAAAACTGCCGTTAGAAAATGCGGCAACCCAAAAAACCAAGAATGGAAGACAACATGGAGTCCTAGGTAAATTGTCCTGGACAAGACTGAAAGCCTCACGACATGTTTTAAACACCACTTGATTATCTGGTTGGTTACAGTGTAAGAACGACAAGTTCAAAATTTAAAAACAGTAAAAATTTAATGAATTTTCCGGCAATTGGTACTTACTAGAGTCTGAATACCAAGGCGTGATCCCATCCCATTTTAAGGCGTCCGCAGCAATGTCAATGTACGAACACAGTAATACGGCAGTAATTAAACAACACACTAGCTTATACACACAAATCATTGTAGTTTATGACACAATTATTAAAATTAGGATGATAAATTACTATAAGCAAATTTTATGGAACTTCATCAGTGTTTTTCTATAATTATCATGGTTTTACTCCTAGAAGGAAAGGAGCTTTTTTTTGTGAGACATTGAGAATAGATTGGATGTGAAGAAGTTTAAATTCTGGTTATACGCGATAGGTGATGTAGACGAACACATAGCCGGCACATTAATCGTTGTGAACGTAACTCGTATTTTACGGTACGTAACTCGCGGTTGACAGTTCGAAGGTGGGATGCAGGTCGCGAGGGATCGGAAGTTCGTAGCGAACTGAAGTGTCGGACTTGTAACGCCGGGGCTTCCTCGGAATAGATGGATGCTGGACGGGGAGTATCCATGAGTCCGGAGAGGTGAGACAGCGTCTCGGGACAGGTACCCATACGACCTATATACGGCGTGTTTATACGTCAGTGGCAACTGGGGGATAAAAAAATGAGTTTTTATTGAGAAACATCTGGCGCGAGGATGACGGTATTTTCTCCGATCTTAGTACGCAGGAAAATTACTCTTTCATGAAGTATTGTTAAGAATGAGGAACTTACACACCTACACTCCTCTAAATGAGGAACTTGTGTTAATTTAAACTTAATAGAGGGAATTTCAGTCAATTTTTAATTTTTTTTTTTTTTTCAAAAGATTATGGTTCAGGAATAACGGTAAACGGGGGTAAAATACAAGACAATGTTTAGAAGAGCTAATGAAAGTTGAAGGTTTGAATGCTGTGACGTAGTAAGTTGTTGTGAAGTTGTTAAAGCAGAGGTGGGGGGAGTACTTTCACCTTTCTCCATTCGTACAAGGAGGTTCTCAAATAAATCTCAAAATCAGAAGTTGTCCACATGATACTTTAGCTCCTACTCATCAGATAGTGATGGAATTCATAAACTCATATGTGACAACTCCAGTGAATTGTTATAATATAACATATTATGTTACCTAGTTACCAATTAATGGGTTGATGACAACGAGTTGCCAAAAATGTCAGAGTAGATTCTAGAGTTTTAGCTAATAAATTCCACGTTCAATGGTTTCTTGCTGAATGTTTTTTGTATTAATATAAACCATAATATATTAACCATAATAATTAAACCATAATATAAAAACCATAATAATGGCGCAGTCGAATATTACTGAACCCACGGCGACGCCAGAGGTGAAGAACTTTGATAAAATGCATTTTCACTGGGTACCAGAGTTGAAAATAGGAGACAAAATACTCGTGCAGTTTGGATACAATGGGAAATCTCCAAACATAAAGGGTCCTTACAAGATAGTCGAAATTATAGAAATTAATGGATTCCATAGAGCAGTGAAGTATGAGTCTGAAGATGGAGGGGCAGCTTGTGCTGCTATCAAGAATTTAATTGTGACAACTCCAGTGAATTGTTATATGTTACCTACTAATGACCAATTAATGACAACGAGTTGCCAAAAATGTCAAACTAGATTCTAGAGTTTTAGCTAATAAATTCCACGTTCAATGGTTTCTTGCTGAATGTTTTTTGTATTTTAAATACTATTCTGGAAAACCATAATATCATAGAGAATGCTTGAAGCCTTTAGAGCGAAATATCGTGAGAAATCGGTGAGGGCTTAAATGGTTCCTCCAAATGAAACTGGACCAATAACGACGACTACTCGGCCATACAGCATTTCCATTGGAAAATATAGAGAGAAAGTAATTTTTTACACCCACTTTGGTTAATTATTTTCAAGAAAAAAATGTAACCCCTTCACAATTTGATGGTTTACGTTTCGAAGTAGGTCAAATCGAACAAGTAAATCAATTCGAAGTAATCAAATATCACATTTTCCGTCCGTACACCTCTTTACCCAGTTCTCCAGGATAGGGATGTCCCAAAAGTATCGATGCCTAAAAGTACTTCTTGAAAAACGTAGGTATCGATACATATTTCCCCCACCCAGCACAGAACTGGGTTCTTTGGTGTGGGGTAGTTCCTGGTAGTCAAACGGGGTCATTTTGCTCCCTTTGAGGTAACTTTGCTCCAAAATCCGAAAATCTTTGAGAGTGACTTCACTCTTTTGTCTTCATCCGACCGTAGTGATGGTTTTGTTGGGCATAGATGCAAAAAACTTCCATGTGAAGAATAATCTTCCACGACTGTTTCATACTCGTGGCGTTGCCGTTTTCGTAGTGCAGTTGAAATCTTGTTCTAAGTCGGTCCTGAAAATTCTCAGCTACACGCCAACGTATGTAGGTCGTGATGTAGGTCACTTCTAAGAGCTCAAAAATTAATTTAAAAATTTCGAAAACGCCCTAACTCAAAAAATTTTGATACAAAATTTTTTTTCCATCAATTTAAGATTCTATAGAATTTTTAGAATTTTTTGAGTCCACACGCAGCTCTTTAGGACAAACTGTTCGCTCCTCACAAGCATTTAAGGGTTGGACGTACGATAAATCAGAAACACGAGTGTGAATCGCAAAACAGGCCTAATCTTCGTTCAAATTTTAGCTGACCGAAATGCGATCGATGTTTTTCTTCATGTTGGATGGTTGGTGGCTTTGCAGACGAGTGTTTTGTGAAAGTATCGAAAAGTATCAATAGTTCAAAATATCATACATTTTGAAAGTATCGTATCGATACTTTTTGATACTTTCTAGATGTATCGATACGATATTATATCGATAGTTTTGAAGTATCGGACATCCCTACCCCAGTACCAATTTTTGAGAAATTTGGTCTAGTTCTAAAGAAGTCCGTTTGATGTCTAGTTGGGCCCCGAAGGTTTTGGTTATTCTCAGTCAAATATAAGGGGTAAAAAGTTGGAGAAAAGATTTTCAAAACGCCGTAGCTCGGAAACTTTGGATATAAGTAGGTAGTGTTTTTTCCAATAATTTAAAACAGGTAGTCACGATTCTTAACAATTTTTTTCACACCACTCAGTGCTCTGTGAGACCAATCGCTCGCTTGCTATGAGTATAATTAATTATTTAGTAAGTGAATAAATAATTACTGACAATTTTCATTAATTTACTATACTTTTCAAGTGTTAGAAATGAATAAGACTATCCAGAGCGCTTAATGATAAACCATGGTTAAATATCAGTCGAAATGCAATCTTTTTTGTTTCTTCAAAGATAATTTTAAATCAGTTGTGCTTCCTTAAAACCCAAATTTCGACGTGAAGAAATTTTGTAATGAAACAGGTTCAAAAATCTGGTCAGGATAATACCAATACTCCAATACTTGAATGCATTAATTTGGACCATTCTCCCGAACTGTGGTGCGAAACTACAAATTATTGCTGTCCAAACACCTGGCAGTGGAATATGTCGAGTGTAGGGTAGTAGGTGAGCATTTGTGCTCCGACTGCCTGACTCACCCGACGAGTGGGCGGCCCCATCGAGAAGACATCATCCGTTCTCAGATACCTTCCCGATGGTAGGTATTTACCTACTAGGGACTGCTGCGGCTCGGGTCCTTCATTAAAACGCCCACAATGCCAACTCAACAACTTGCTTCTCTTTGGTTGTGGAGAACCTGTTCCTCCGATTCGATATTCCTTCTTCCAAAATGGAGTTTTACCAAAAAAATCTAAATATTTGAGATTGCACGAGCTTCAAACGGAGTAACTTCCAGAATTAAAAGGAATTGATGCAATCAGTATCTCCTTTTCATAAGCACTGGATAATAAAAAAAATTCACAGACTGTTAGTTGTTTGGAATCAAGGTATTGTCAAGAAAATACCAATATCACTTCTCCTATGGTACATCAGTGCTATTGTGTTGGCGGAACTGAGAAACAGTCGTGGGACGAACGTCTGATAGGGATGAGCATCGTTTGGAAACTATCGATAGACACAATCGAATAAACTATCGAAGTCAACCATCGATTGTTGAAAACCATCGGTACTAAACTATCGATGGTTTTTGATAGTATCGATAGTTCTTTGATCAAGTGTGGTAACCAAAATATTGCCTAGGATAGATCAATTATCTATCGTAATCGTTGCAATTTGCTTGATACATACATTAATCAACCAAACATAAAAACGCTGCAAATCATTGCTCAAAGGTTTATTATTTTGTGTATAGATCATCCTTCTGTATAGATCACTGGTTCTCCATCAATAGCACCTACCACCATCTGTATTCTCCCTTGACCTTCCCTCTCAAATTTCAGCTTCCTGCGTTCAATAGGATTGAAAATGGCTTTGGAGCTCACTCAGCTGATCAGTGATCTGAAGAGTGAAGAAGATCTCCTCGAATGCTGGAGATGCCTGGAAGAGCACTTCCACTCAATAGGAGTAAAAATGGTTTTGGAGCTCACTCAGCTGATCAGTGATCTGAAGAGTGAAGAAGATCTCCTCGAATGCTGGAGATGCCTGGAAGAGCACTTCCATTCAATAGGAGTAAAAATGGTTTTGGAGCTCACTCAGCTGATCAGTGATCTGAAGAGTGAAGAAGATCTCCTCGAATGCTGGAGATGCCTGGAAGAGCACTTCCATTCAATAGGAGTAAAAATGGTTTTGGAGCTCACTCAGCTGATCACTGATCTGAAGAGTGAAGAAGATCTCCTCGAATACTGGAGACGCCTGGAAGAGCACTTCCATTCAATAGGATTGAAAATGGCTTCGGAGCTCACTCAGCTGATCAGTGATCTGAAGAGTGAAGAAGCCTTTGAGCAATGATTTGCAGCGTTTTTTACCCACCAACATTTTTTTTACCTACCAACTTTTGGTTTATTATTTCTAATAATAAGCCTATGTGATCGTATCGCAAAAATTTTTTATAACCCCCCCTCAAACTTTGTCACTTTACGTTTCAAGGTGCGTACAGGGTGGGGCAACATAACCCCCCGATTTTGTAACGCAATAAATAAAAAAGTATTAGAGATATTTGTTTACTTTTTTAAATTATGTGTAGGAAATATCTTAAAGTTTTTTTTCACATAGTTTTGAAAATCATATCGGCCAAGTGACGCCCTCCATTATCGATGCACTGAACGAACCGATTTCGCGTGTTTCGCATCACCCTCTCCAACATGCCGACCGGTATGTTCGCCACTTCCTCGCGGATGTTGGTCTTAAGGTCATCAAGAGTCCGTGGACGGTTATTGAAGACCCAGGACTTGAGGTAACCCCACAAAAAGAAGTCGCACTTCGATCAATGGCTCGCAAGTCGATCGATGGCTTTGTTGAGGGAGCACTTCCCTGGACGCCTCATCTCTCTCAGAGGCGATTTGGAGTGACCACCACGATCGCCTGATTTAACCCCGTGCGACTTCTTTTTGTGGGGTTATCTCAAGTCCCGGGTCTTCAATAACCGTCCACGGACTCTTGATGACCTTAAGACCAACATCCGCGAGGAAGTGGCGAACATACCGGTCGGCATGTTGGAGAGGGTGATGCGAAACACGCGAAATCGGTTCGTTCAGTGCATCGATAATGGAGGGCGTCACTTGGCCGATATGATTTTCAAAACTATGTGAAAAAAAACTTTAAGATATTTCCTACACATAATTTAAAAAAGTAAACAAATATCTCTAATACTTTTTTATTTATTGCGTTACAAAATCGGGGGGTTATGTTGCCCCACCCTGTAGAATCCAAATTTGCAATGTCCGTCCGCCGTCCCCCGTCCGCCGTCCGCCGTCCGCCGTCCCCCGTCCGCCGTCCGCCGTCCGCCGTCCGTGGCACTTTTCTTAGCAACACTGGACCGATTTGGTTCAAATTTGGTATATGGGCTCCATTTGGGGTCTAGTTGTGCCGCGAAGCTTTTGGTTGATGTAGGTCACTTCTAAGGGGTGAAAATTAAGGGTTGAAATTTTCAAGAGTGCCCTAGCTCGAAAACTCTCAAAATAAAGGTATCGTTTTTTCACCAATTTTAAATAGTAATGAATTTTTAAAAAATTTTGAGACCACCCGGAGCTCTGTAGGACAAACCGTTCGGTCCCTACGAGTACTTGAAGGTTTTCCTTCGATAAAACAGAATCATGAGTGTGAATCGCAAAAGAGGTCTAATCTCCATTCAAATTTCATCGGACTAAAATGCGATCGCATACAGTTTACAGTTTGTATACAGTTTTGCCTTCTGCGTAACCAGTAATCAAATTTCCATATGAAGCTTCCTATTTTTCCAATCGAGTGTGAAGCGTTTAGTTCTTTCTAATAAACTTGATTGTGAAGGTGTGAAGCCAGTATGGTGTGGTAGGTAGTACCTAGCTGGTAGGTAAAAAAAAGTTGGTAGGTAACAAAAAATGTTGGTGGGTAAAAAACGCTGCAAATCATTGCTCAAAAGCTTCTTCATTCTTCAGATCACTGATCAGCTGAGTGAGCTCTGAAGCCATTTTCAATCCTATTGAATGAAAGTGCTCTTCCAGGCGTCTCCAGCATTAGAGGAGATCTTCTTCACTCCTCAGATCACTGATCAGCTGAGTGAGCTCCGAAGCCATTTTCAATCCTATTGAATGGAAGTGCTCTTCCAGGCGTCTCCAGCATTCGAGGAGATCTTTTTCACTCTTCAGATCACTGATCAGCTGAGTGAGCTCCAAAACCATTTTTACTCCTATTGAATGGAAATGCTCTTCCTGGCGTCTCCAGCATTCGAGGAGATCTTCTTCACTCTTCAGATCACTGATCAGCTGAGTGAGCTCCGAAGCCATTTTCAATCCTATTGAACGCAGGAAGCTGAAATTTGAGAGGGAAGGTCAAGGGAGAATACAGATAGTGGTAGGTGCTATTGATGGAGAACCAGTGATCTATACAGAGGAGTGATCTATACATAAAATAATAAACCTTTGGGCAATGATTTGCAGCGTTTTTTTTACCTACCAACTATTGGTAGGTACTACCTACCACACCATACTGGCTTCACACCTTCACAATCAAGTTTATTAGAAAGAACTAAACGCTTCACACTCGATTGGAAAAATAGAAAGCTTCTTATGGAAATTTGATTACTGGTTACGCAGAAGGCAAAACTGTATACAAATCGAAGAAATGAACAGCGATCGCATTTTAGTCCGATAAAATTTGAATGGAGATTAGACCTCTTTTGCGATTCACACTCATGATTCTGTTTAATCGAAGGAAAACCTTCAAGTACTCGTAGGGACCGAACGGTTTGTCCTACAGAGCTCCGGGTGGTCTCAAAAATTTTTAAAAATTCAATACTATTTAAAATTGGTGAAAAAACGATACCTTTATTTCGAGAGTTTTCGAGCTAGGGCACTCTTGAAAATTTCAACCCTTAATTTTCACCCCTTAGAAGTGACCTACATCAACCAAAAGCTTCGCGGCACAACTAGACCCCAAATGGAGCCCATATACCAAATTTGAACCAAATCGGGCCAGTGTTGCTAAGAAAAGTGCCGCGTACGGCGTACGGCGGACGGACGGAAATTTTTGTATTCGATTTTCGTATTCTACGTACCTTGAAACGTAAAACATCAAATTTTGAGGGGGGGTTAAAATTTTTTTTTTCTTGCTCGATTCCAAAGGCTTATTATTGAAAATAATAAACCAAAATGCAATGACGAATTTTTCATTAACTCACAATACGATAAAAAATGGGATTCAACTCGATATTCTCCTCGTATTCTCCCCACCTGAATTACTAGAATGTTTGTAGATTTGTCCCAACGGACCTCAGTCGACGGTTAAACAGTTCAGATTGCCTTCCTACCTCCTTAACGAACATGCGAATTTTATGCTGATACAATAATTTGATAACGACAACGGGAAGACTCGACACTATCAAATGAAATCACAAATATTGGTTGAAACCATATACGGTGAAAACATCAGTACTAAAATATCAATGATGAAAGCATTGGTTCTATTCCATCGATGGTGAAAACATCGACTATCGGATGCAAAACATCGATAGTTCGATAGTATCGACGATCGATGCTCATCTCTAACGTCTGATGGATTCGTGCTCTCCTTGAAGCCTGGTATATGATTCTACTCGTATACCAACTCTATTCTACTCAGGGAATTTCATTTTTTCCCGAAAATCCTGGAAAAAGTCCTAGCGCCAAACCTTTTAGTGGGCGCTTCAGGCAGTCTGAGGGGGAAAAGTTTTAGTACGGAAAATAGTCACATGTGAAAATTTGACTTAGTAGGAGTAATTTTATTCCGTAAAACTAGCCATAATACATTGGCTTAGTAGATTATCAGTCCCGCATTCATTGTTTCCCTCGACAAGTGTTCTCCAGACCTCTAGAGTGTCTTTTAAATTCTAGGAATAATTCCATTGTGTTTTTTTTAAGAAATAACGACTATTATGTCAACCAGTGGGTCCGACAGTGTTAAAGAACAGTGTACTAGAAGGTAAGCATCGTTTGATTATACAATACAGATTAATACAAAGATAACACAGTACGGTATAATACTGTGAAGATAATAAGAATTTAGATGGGAATTGCCAAGATAGATTTTACGATGATAAATAATTAGACGACCGACCGGGTGGACAGCAAAACACGAACTCAATCTTTTTATTGGAAACCAATATTTCATAATAAACATTAATCACATGTTGCAACTACCCGACAGTTAGGGACTCCCTAACACCATCCCCCTCCCCTTCTTCGTCGTTGCGGAATATCACCGGATGATCAGCATGGACTACGTCTGCGTCCTCTCAGTAAACATATGTAGAGGTGTAGCACGAGTCTTGTGCATGTCAAGGAGAGATAACACTTCTCGAAACACTTCCGATTCAAAATTTGATCCTTGATCTGAATGTGTTACTCTCGGGACACCAAAACGGGAGATCACATTACTGATTAGCCATCGTGCGATGGTTTCAGCCTTTATATCCGGAACTGGGAAGACTTCAGGCCATTTCTTAAAATGGTCAATAACCACTACCATGTACTTATTCCCACCTTCAGTCAATGGCAATGGTCCTACAACATCTATTCCCAGTCTCTCGAAGGGAACGCCTACAGAATAGTTTTGTAGTATTCCCATCTAAATTCTTATTATCCCACCGCTGTCATCAGTGTTAGGATAGTAAGAATTTAGATGGGAATTGCCAAGATAGATTTACGATGATGAATAATTAGACGACCGGGTTGACAGCAAAACACGAACTTAATCTTTTTATTGGAAACCAATATGTCATAATAAACATTAATCACCTGTTGCAACTAACCGACAGTTAGGGACTCCTTAACAATACGGATTGACATTCGTGGTTTTATTTTTCAAGTTTCCTGTCAGTCTCATCAGCCAAGTATCGTGACATAATGAGCCTCCTCGAATTTTGTGGTCCAGCTGCTGAGGAAAATTTTCCCAAAACTCTCATCAATTTCTCACTTCCAAAAAAAATCCTACATTTTTTTTGTAACTCCTCAAACAATGAAATCGATACCTAATGATTGGGGATGAGTTTCTTTATCTTCAGATGGTGAAACCAGTTCAAAAGGCCTTTCAGAAAAAGAACTACCCATTATGTTCTTCCACATTTAAAATTTCATTTTACCTTGTTTTTTGTTTGTTTCACCATTATACAATAATTTAACGACGTACGAACAGAAAAAAACATGCATGTATTTTCCATTGGATGGGACGTCGTCGGTTCTTCCCCAGTTTTTTGGGGAATTTGCTCAGTTTTTGAATTTTTTAAAAAGTAAGTTTTTTTAAAACATTTTATGGAACACTTCAATAGATGTTTTAGTACATAACAGGACATATTTCAATTTTTATTTGCGTCTAACCAAACACAATTGAGTTTCAAACTTTCAAAATGAGTTTTATCAGTTTCAAGAAGAAGTGACTCAGTCGGTTTTTCCCCCTGGACCCTTCTTTGTATTGTAGACAAGTAGAGGTAAGAGAAGACAATTTTTTTCGAGAACCCCAATTTATTTCAATGGCTTGAGACCATATTATAGGTTCAAATTTATACTATATAAACATTTGATCAGAAGGCTCTAAAATGGAATTATGTGAAAAATTGTCTCACAAATTTTGCTGACACAATAGTCAATGCCTTAGGAAAATGTCGACTATGTGTTATAATACTGTGTTATTATAATAATAATAATATAATAATAATATAATAATGTGTTATAATAATGTGTTATAATTCTTCAAAATGTAGTCGCTCTTGTGAATCATCCCATAGATACGAGTTGGGTTATCGTACCAATTTCAAAACGTGGTAATACGAATCAAGAGAAATGACGTGTGTCCTATCACAAGCCCTTAGATGGTAGGCTAACCTTTGATAGCCGTCTATGAGGTGGAGACGGTCGGTCACAATAGTAGACTTAATCATCCGGTTTCTAATGACATCCCACGCAATCAGCTTTCAGGTCTCCGAGCCTGTCAAATCCCGTTACTTTGAGGCTTGTTCCGTAAGTGCAACGAAAGTCATTAATATTGACCGATTATCCGAAAGGAGAGTAATGATAAGTTCCCATAAATCAGGTAGCAATTCGAGGGACGATGGGAAAACAATGGACTATTAATGCAAGGCGATTATCTATAAGAAAAAATTAACTGTTGAGTAATGATTGACAGTGTTGTGCTATGAAGTTTCTAGAGTTGCTACGAACTTGCGTGAAATTAATAAAAATCCTGGTGAGCAGTATGACAGCCTGAAGAGGGTCCGTCGAAGTGGGAGCAGAACTGGTGTGATTTCATCTACAGGGTGTCCCATATTAAGGACCAAAAACTTAAGGAGTCAATTCTCCATCTAATTTAAGTAGGAAAATGTCTCTAAATTTTTTAATCCCTTATTTTTCCAATTTGTTTTTTTTTTTTAATTTAAAGATGTTTTTCGTATGTTCTACTTATATCTACTTTAACTACCATAACTACCTTAATTTACCGTAAATATGTAAAAATATGTTCACCGTTGGAAAGGGCGTCAAATTTTCCATCTTTATATTGCCAACAAGAAACTATTTTTGGGGTCCTGATGGGTGAAAAACCGAGTCGTAGTGTAATTTTTGTCAAATTGGCGAAATTTCCCAGTTTTATTTTTGTTGTTAGGGTTTTTCTTCCCGATGGTTCACCTAAAACTGCGCAAAGCTCTCAGTTTTCCAATGGTATAATAAAAAATTATTGTACGATCGAATTCGAGGGAGAAACTTGTGTTTTAACGCGGGAAAACGTCTATTTTTTTCAGCAAAATCGACGGTGTGACGGGGAGATTCGGTACGAGAGGAGCTGCGGCGGAGTAGACGCCGGAGTCCTCCCGTCGAACCGTCGATTTCGATGAAAAAACGCTGCAAATTATTACATGGTTTATTATTTTTCTATAAAGATTACTCGTCTGCAAAGTCACCAACCAACCAACATGAAGAAAAACATCGATCGTATTTCGATCAGCTAAAATTTGAACGGAGATTAGGCCTCTTTTGCGATTCACACTCGTGTTTCTGATTTATCGTACGTCAAAACTTTAAATTCTCGTAGTGGGCGAACGGTTTGTCCTACAGAGCTCCGGGTGGTCTCAAAAAATTCTAAAAATTCTATAGAATCTTAAATTGAAGGAAAAACAATACCTTTATATCAAAATTTTTTGAGTTAGGGCGTTTTCAAAATTTCATAATTGATTTTGGAACCCTTAGAACTGACCTACATCAACCAAAATCCTCGGGGCACAACTAGACCCCAAATGGAGCCAACATACCAAATTTCATCAAAGGCGGTCAATGCTAAGTGGCAAAAGTGCCGCGTACGGCGGACGGCCGGCCAAATTTGTATTCGATTTTTGGATTCTACGTACCTTGAAACGTAAACCAACAAATTTTGAGGGGGAGTTAAATTTTTTTTCTTGGTCGATTCCAAAGGTTCATTGTTGAAAATAGTAAACCAAAAATTCAGAGCATTTGATTAGAAAAAGAAATTTAGAAACATATGGTCGAAACGTAATATTTTCGTAGATCACTCGATGGACTCCATAATAATAGTTTTTCTGGCGAGAATTGTTTCAAAGAAAACGTCTTCCAAAATAGCGAATTCTTACTCGAACTTTTAAAATTTTTACAGTATCTAAATACAGATGAGTAGAATATGTTGTAAAAGTTTGAAAACACTAGAGGCGATACTTTTTGATTAGCAATAAAATGAAGACGTGGGTTGCCATTGGGGCTAATGTTGCGGCCGAACCCCCTTAGAACATTTCCTCCTCTTACAAAAAACTACTTTTTCCTCTGTCTACAAAGCTAACAAGAACTGCTCAATGCTATATAGGTGAAATGATTAGAATATTTCAAATTTGGCGTCTAATATGGTAATAAAATCTAGCAACGCACCCACAGTAACTTCCAATACCGACAAATCAGAAGTATGCACCGATCTTCAGCGCTTTGGTGTGATCCTAAGTAATTAGTGGCTCACAAAGACATCACAGATAATAGTTACTTTAAAAAACCATTCGATGTATCAGTTCAGAATTAGAGCAGTGCGACAGGTAAGTTATGGGAGTTGCCAATTGAAATGCGGGAGCGCAGGCGACAGGAGACCCATCTGAATGCAAAAGTCCCAAAGAAAGTGACTCGTTCTTCCACCTGAAAAGGTTCCGCCCGAAGTTAAGTTATACTTCTCATTGTCACTTCGGTTTTTGCTTCAACAAACGAAACCAAATACGATTCCGTCCTTTCGGGTTTCCTCGCCCAACCAGAGTGTTCGTCCCGAAGACTGTTTTGGTCTTCAGTTATAAATATGGATGTGGGAATTGCGAGTGATCGCCAAGTTTGCGTCGGTGATGCGGGCTGCAAGAACGTGATTTGAAATCTTGAGTTGAAAAAATTGGAAATTGTGCCCTTGCAAGGAAGCAAACTTCACTGTCCAACGGTCAGAAGAAACGACCGAATCAACAAAAACAGCATTTGCAAGTTGCAACTACCAGATGGTTTGAGGTTGGTGAAAAACTTTCTTCCATACTGCTTCTTCTACAGCACAATCGGCATTCCTTATCAATAAGTTGTAGATCAAGTTGCTCGTTGGAATTGTAAGACGCAGCCCAGGAAGGAGAAAAGCACAAATTTTGCTCTTCCATAACAATTTTCAACGACTACTAAAGTAAGGGTATTCAGCTCACCATTAAGTGACCACTGTAGAGCAGTTGCTGTGAGGTTTAAGTAGTAGAATAATCAAATCTTAGAATGATTTTGATAGATAGTGAAGCTAAGATCTCGAATGAGTAATATTTGCTGGTTTTAGTATCTAACCTATAATTTTGATAGATAAATTTGATTTACTTGATTGATTTGACTTGATTCGATTTATTAGGTTTGAATGATTTGATTTGATCCATTTGAATTGATTGATTTAATATCTGTCCTATAATATGATAAATAAATTTGATTTGATTGATAGATATATTGATTTGATTTGATTGATAGATAAATTTGATTTGATTTGATCCATTTGATATGATTAATTTAATATCTGCCTATAATTTGATAAATAAATTTGATTTGATTGATAGATATATTGATTTGATTTGATCCATTTGATTTGATTGATAGATAAATTTGATTTGATTGATTGATATATTGATTTGATTTGATCAATTTGATTTGATCCATTTGATTTGATTGATTTAATATCTGTCCAATAATTATGATACATAAATTTGATTTGATTGATTGATACATTTGATTTGATTGATTGATATATTGATTTGATTTGAATTATTTGATTTAATAAATTTGATTTGATTCATTTGATTTGATTGATTTAATATCAGTCTTATAATTTTGATTCATAAATTTGATTTGATTGATTGATATATTTATATGATTTGATTAGATTGATTTGATTTGAATTATTTGATTTCATCCATGTGATTTGATTTATTTGATTTAATATCTGTCTTATAATTTTGATGGATAAATTTGATTTGATTGATTGATAAGGTTGATTTGATTGATCAATAAAATTGATTTGATTAACTGATAAATTTTATTTGATTGATTTATACATTGATTCGATCCATTTGATTTGATTCATTTGATTTGGTTTTTTAACATCTGTCCTATAATTTTGATAGGTAGATAAATTTGATTTGATTGGTATATTGATTTGATTGATAAATTTGATTTGATTGATACATTTTATTTGACTGATAAATTTGATTTGACTGATAAATTTGATTTGATTGCTTTGGTTTGATAAAATTGAATTTTGATAGATCTGACCTACGAGTATAATAGCTGTCTTAAGTATAATTTTGATAGATAGTGAAGCTATGATCTCGAATAATATTTTCGACATTATAGTGGAATAATATTTTCTGAATTTAATATCTGTCCGGTTGGAATAATACTAGTACACTGCCTCAGTGCAACGTGGAGTAATAATTTTAAATCGTGGTAAAGAACAATCACATGGAGGTTCGTAAATCACCACTCAATGTGGCGGTGCGATGTGGTGTTGGGGAAGACATTGTATTGTCCCGGGAAGATACATCACTAGGGGAGGCTGGGGCCCTCTGGCGCCTGTAGGGAGATGGTGGGTGCCAGGATCTACTACCTCAACACCTACGCTGCCCATGCCTTTACAAGGTGGTTTTATTGTCTTCCTCTTTCTCCCATCAAACCTGGGAATATCGGGGTTTTTCGTTTTTTGGAGATGTGTTAGTTGTGAGATCGTGGCATTCTCCACAACTGAGCCTCAATTTATTGGAACAAATTTATTTTCTGAAACTGTACGAGTAGTAAGTACTCGATCGATCAATGTATTCGAAAATTATCTTTCAGGAATCTCAATATCGGAAGAAGTACGTAACTAAACCGTTCAACTCACCTCGGAGCGCCAGAGTGGGCAGCACCCACCTACACCCCGTTTCAAAAGAACTGGGGGAACCAACATGAGGACTCTCAGAAAGAAAAAAACCTGTTTACGAGTCTGCTGTAGACTTCGAGATGTTAATGGCCACCTAACATAAACATTGATGTGAGTTGAGAAACCTTCACATATTAAACATCAAACATTAAGAAGCAATGAAATGATACAGAACAGGATGATGCCTAATGTAGAGTAACAAATCTGAGCAAATTGCACCACCGCTGTTTTCAAAATTTTTTTCTTTTTTTCTTTGTCAAATAAAATATCTATATATTTAGAACTAGCGATGTACAAGCAAAGGAAATTTGCCAATCTCGAACTTTTAAAATTTAATTTGCTGACTTTCGCCGATCGATTTACGAACAAGATAAAACTACAATTTTAAACTTGTGAGAGTGATTCAACAAAAATTCAGCACTCCAAGGAAACAATATGAAAATCAAGTTATAAAGTTGATTTTGGGCACTTTTATGACGAACCCCACTCCATATTTTGATGAAAAGTGGTAGTTTTATCGGGTTGTTGTGGTGCGAAGACTCAAACTTGATGATTCGTACTACCAACACCTCCTAGAAGGCTCAAGTCAATAGAAAGTAATGGATGCGGTGCGTACGCCGACACGAATACAACTAATTTTACACCTATGCACACGGACATACACCGTGTAGTCGACTCTCGGAGGTGTTCCTTGGGAACCTCCCGCTAATTGGTACGTCTTTTAACTTTCAACCGACAAAGGGCAATTTACCTACTTTGTCACGCCACACCGATCGTTTTCTTTTTCTATTCAATTACATAAATTTCTTCTACATTTGACACGCTACACGTTTTCTCTCTTGCCTAGTTCATAAATATTTATTTTCTTCTTAACTCTCGAAAATCTACCCCAGAGTGCTGAAATTTTGACAGATAACTTGAAAACCACTAAAAACTGTTTAAAGAACTTCAAGAAAGTCAGCTTTGCTGTTTGAGCAGTTAAATTAGCGTCTCTTCTATTTAACTAAAATTCTTCTACTCAAAAATGTTAGTAAGAGTGGTAGGATCAGGAAATTGAAACACAACGTTCACTTATCAGTCAAATTATAGAGTGGAAACAAGAACGGAACTGTTTGAGAATTCGCTCCACTGATCGGTAGCCCCTTCAATCCACCAGGGGGCGGTCAAGTCGAAATGATTATATTCGCTCATATTTATTGCTGAAAAGGGTTCCAGCTCGAGAGCTGGAAATCTAATAAACCTTTTTGGGGGTCCTGACTAACAGATAGGTATCTGACTTTGCGAGTGCAGTATTTTAGGATTATTTGCATCCAGAAACAGTTTATTGAATCTGAGAGGACTGGGAATTGGCTTCTAGATTTATAAAACATAAAAAACGTGATTTCTTTCATGTATCAGGCCATTTCAATTATGCTAAAGAAAGTCAAATATACCTGCAAGATATGCTCTTGTTTTGAACTCTTTATCTTACAATTAACTTATAAATTATTATTAAACCTAAATATTATAAAAGTACCAAAACTTAACTTATAACTAATAAACTATAACAAATTCACTTATAAATTACTACTACTATTAATTATTACTAGAACTAAGTAACACACTCAACTACAAAGGTGTTAGCTAGGAACCTACGTCTTTGTTATCTTGTTTCTGTAAAAAACTCAGTGAATGAATGAGCGAATTTTCAAAGAAATCTTTTTGACATTTTCATGTCTTTGCTTTGGCACATGAACTGAAAAATCGTCACGAAAACTTTGATGCTTGGGTACTTGAACTAACAACCTTACTTCACTACCTTGTTGCCTAGTGGTTGACATGAAAATGTCCCAATGTGTTGCAGACTCGTATGCAATCATTTAAAATTGAGTTTATGATTTCGAATCGAGTATGAAGCGTTTAGTTCTTTCTAATAGTTTTCTTGATCCCCATGAAACTATTCGATTCTAAGTCTGTTGGATTAAAATTGGGCTCTTTTTGGCAACCTATCTATGGAAAAATTTGCCTCACATTTAGTGAGGGTTCACTGATATGGAAGAAAACTATAGTATGCTGCTCGAAAAGGCATCCAAAAAATTCAGAAAATTTGATGGAAATTTGAAATGTAGCGGCAATTTGTATAGGGGCAGCCATGTTGTGACGTATCCAGCTGCCTAGCTAATAATAATTTGCTGCCTAACAGTCGTAATTCAAGTAAAGCTCAAGTGAAATATTTATCAGTGATCCCAACATAATATATTATATCAGCGAGAGAGAAGGCAGAAATGGTTAGAGGCTGCAGGATGTCCAGCTTCAACAACCCAATTTTATTCTGCCGTGTGAAGGAAGAACGACTCAACTGGGGTTTTTACGTATCCCCTCTAATTCCCCCCTCCCCCACCTTTCATATGAACGAGTCAAAATTTCGAAATTCACCCTGGAAGGGGTTGAAATCGTTAGGGGTGTAATTTGAAAATTGCCTAATTTTAAGCAAAAACGTCTCAACTCTTTCACACTCTTCAGGGATCGTTTCAGAATGTTCCAAAACGAATTTCAGTGGACAAATTTTAGGAAAAAGTCTATTCTAAAAATTTTGAGGCCACTGCAATAGCATCTTTTTTTTTTTTTTTTAATTCGCTAACATGTCGATATGCAGCAGTTGGAGCAACCAAATCGTTACGCGTAAAGCCTTCAACTAATGTCGATTTATTGGAACAATAAGTTGGAACACCCACATCGTTACGATTAATCGTTGCGTGTAAAGCGGTCTTAAGACTGCCGACATTATGGTTAAAATCATAGAGACACAAATTACTGTAAAAATACCATATTTATCGTACGGTACCTATTGTATGGGTATGATAATAGTCAAGCATGTACACTCTTAAGGTGCAGAAGAACGTTATTTTACCTCTGTGGTCGGCTAAGAAACCAGCTCCTGTGCCGAGAGAAAATCCAAGAGCCTAATCATTACTCTTCGGATTGACTCCTATCAGTTACAACCGTGTTACTCGATCGGAAGCGAGTCGATTACGAGATTGATTTAGTTTGAAACTTCGGTTCTTCTAATAGAGAATCGGATGGATGGCACTAAAACTAAACGGAGGAGCTCGGCTCTGGACTAGCACATAAATAATTCATGGACGAATCATGTTGCCTGTGAGACCTCGAGATATCAGAAGTTACGGCGTGTGGGCAGCGGAACGACAAAAGGATAATGGGCGATTGGCTTGATGGGAGCCCACAACGTCGCCTGTAGTCTGCGCCCAGTCATTCTTGAATAGGTCACCGAGCGAGTTTCAGGGAGAAACAAACATGAACTAATAGGTGTCATGAGCTGTAACACACATACTTGACATGGATACCTCGTCTAGAAATTCTGTCGGGTTTCAATTTACAATAGAATTAGAATTAGTGCAGCTCGGGACATCAGATAATCCTAGAATGTCTTTAGATTGTAAACACCTATTCAAATTAACTGCAAATATGGATCATTTCGAGTGTAAAACTTTGTTTAAAAGTTGATGATTATTGTATTTCTTAATTTTAATTTTGTATTTATCTTAAAGATTAAGATTTGTTACTTACTTTTCTTTGGCTATTAGAAAAAGTTTTTTTTTCTAATATTTCTTACAGATTTTTGAAGATTTATTATTTATTTTTCTTTGGCTAGGTATTAAAAACGCAACAAATTATTTCACAAAGGTATATTATTTGTTTGTACAGATCACTCGTCTGCAAAGACCATAGCTTTGCCATAGTCACCATCTACCAACGATAGGTACTACCTACCACATAACGACTTCACAATCAAATTATTTGGAAGAAGTAAACACTTCACACTCGATTGGAAGGAATAGGGAGTTGGGGTTCCTTAGGAGCGTCTAGGATGAGATGTCATTTATGGAAATTTGATTACTGGTTGCTAAGGACGCAAAACAACTCAAGAGTAAAAGACTAAGTCTTTACAAGTCTTGTAATTAGCACAACTCGAAGAAACGAACAGAGATCGCATTTTGGTCGGCTCAAATTTGAACGGAGATAAGACCTCTTGCGATTCACACTCGTGTTTCTGATTCATCGTAAGTCCCCCCAAGTTCTCGTAGGAAGCGAATGTTTTGTCCTACAGAGCTCCGGGTGGTCTCAAAAAACTAAAAATTCAATACTATTTAAAATTGGTGAAAAAACGATACCTTTATTTCGAGAGTTTTTTTTAGCTAAGGCACTATTGAAAATTTCAGCCCTTAATTTTTCACCACAACTAGACCCCAAATGGATCCCACATACCAAATTTCATCAAAATTGGTCCATGGTAACTTAGGAAAGTGCCGTGTCCGGCGGACGGACGGAAAATTGTTCATTCGATTTTTGGATTGTATGTACTTTGAAACGTTAACCCACAAATTTTGAAGGGGGGGGGGGGTTAAAGAAAATTTCTTGGTCGATTCCAATGGTTCATTATTGAAATAATAAACCAAAAGTTTTTTTTTCTTGAAGGTTCTTGAGCATTTATTTTTTACTTTTCTTTGGCTTTTTAAAAAAGTATTCAAGTCAGAGATTCTTTAAGGATGGAAAATCATTAAAATTTTGGTGGCAAATTATAATAAAAGCTCTACATAGGAATGCAAATTTCATTTTTCAAATATCCACACTTTAGACCTGCCATATGAAAAGCTGAATGTGGAGACTACTGCTTGACCAATACTTTGAGATTCTGGTCCTCTCAATTCTTACATAAAGGAAGTTCATAAAGGAATTGTTACAAATAGGAAGTTCAACTTCTCCAAGCTCTTTCATAGGTTAAATTGAAATGTGAAACGGGTTACCCCAATAATAATTTTGCCGTCGACAGATTTCCGTGCTCCACGAACCCCCCTGGGAGTCCCTTTCCTTCCCCAAGAGCGCCATCCTGGTTCGTGCGCAGTGCCTGGCGAACGTGCTCATGTTCTGGAATCGGGTTTCCACCAAACGACGGGAATGCGACTCAAAAGTCGCGGACGAAGGTAACTAAGTTGGTAGATCCTGTTACCCCCCTCTGCGACAGTTACGTAGGTAAAGAACGGTTCGAACTGCACGAATGCTGCGCCCTGGATCTACGAGTGCTCAACTGGGACTCGAAGGAACGTTTTGTTTATACTAGAAGGGTTTATTTGTTTGTTCAAGCATCGCAGCCGGGGTATGGTAGATGTCTTACAACCACTTCCTTCATCGTGAACGAGGCCATCATTAGCAACATTGATTGAAAAAATTCATTCGTAACTACGGAACGCACGAGTATCCTGCTAGTTGTTTAAAATATTATATAATATGGATATTATTCATAGTAACTTTACGATAGTTTTAGTTCAATATTTAGTACAACCCCCAACCAAATGACGTATTTACCTACGTCAAAGTCAGGTTGGTGGAAACTCTGTAATTTGCGGTAAAAGCCATCATAGATTTATCGGAGTTTTATCTAAGGAACCTGAAACACGGGTGTAATATACACTCCTGCTCAAAATTAGAGCACCACCATCCATTTTTTCGTTTGTCTCTTTCCTTCTTCCCTTATAAATTTTGAATCCCGGACTGGCCACCAGGGAGCCCAGAAATGAATTCGATAGAGCATGTTTGAGACTTGCTGAAAAGAAGGATTCGAGCCAGAAATCCACCACTAGACAAACTTCAGCAGCTGTAAACAGCGAAAGAAGAGTGGGACAATATCCCCAGGAGAATATCCAAAACTTGATTAGAGGCATGTTTCGAAGGGTCCAAGCCCTCATTCGAGCTAGAGGAGGCAATACCAAGTATTTGAAAGCTAAACTGGCATAATTCAAACCTTCTTTTCACTTTTTCAATTTTGATAATTTCACCACAAGAAGTACATTTTTCTTCAATTTATTAAAAACATCTTTTTTTCTCGAATTTTTGCCTTTTTTGGTTACCTTTTTCCTTCTGTGATTGCAAACAATAAAGTGCAAATGGATAAAAACTTGATAAGAGAAAAAAGAAGGGGACAAACGAAGAAATACATGGTGGTGCTCTAATTTTGAGCAGGAGTATATTTGCTTCGTAAAGGAATGTCACAAACCAGCAGAGACGTTAAGAGATACTGAATTGTGGAGTGCGGAAAATCGGCAAGTTTAAAAGCAGACCCATAAAGAGCAAATGAAAATAGCAGACAACAAATTCATAGTAAAAGGAAACAGCAAACGAATAAAACACGGCTAAAGCATGTTCCATGTTTCTTTAATTTTAGCCAAAGGGTCTAAGCAGCTAGCCCGAAGGGCCACTGTAGGAGGCCGAGGGGACTGTAGGACTTTTTTTCTTTTTTTCTTGGCTAGCCAAAGAATCCCCTTGACGTTTTCCAACAATATTTCAGACCAGTTCTATATTTCCAAGATTGTAATAATCAATTATAATATAATTGATGGAAAATAATTCCAATTCATGGAAAATAAAATTAATAATTAAGATATTATTTTAATTATTAATTTTATTTTCCATGAAGGACCACTGTAGGAGGCCGAGGGGACTGTAGGACTTTTTTTTTCTTGGCTAGCCAAAGAATCCCCTTGACGTTTTCTAACAATGTTTCAAACCAGTTCTATATTTCCAAGATTGTAATAATCATTTATATCTTAATTATTAATTTTATTTTCCATGAAGGACCACTGTAGGAGGCCGAGGGGACTGTAGGACTTTTTTTTTCTTGGCTAGCCAAAGAATCCCCTTGACGTTTTCTAACAATGTTTCAAACCAGTTCTATATTTCCAAGATTGTAATAATAATTATATCTTAATTCTTAATTTTATTTTCCATGAAGGGCCACTGTAGGAGGCCGAGGGGACTGTAAGACTTTTTTCTTTTTTTTTCTTGGCTAGCCAAAGAATCCTCTTGACGTTTTCCAACAATGTTTCAGACCAGTTCTAAATTTCCAAGATTGTAATAATCAATTATATCTTAATTAAGTATTAATTTTATTTTCCATGATTTTATGATTTCAGAAATATTTCAATTATCAAAATGGTCTATTTCTCACACTATTAGTAGTATATTTTTTGAGAGAGAAAAAAACACTTTATTGAACATTGTAGAAGGAATGAAGGTGGACAAGGACTCCAGTAGTTGTCGAAACGTAATGGATTTGCCGAAAGTTCAAATTGAGATGCCAAAAGTTCAAAATGGTATGCCAAAAGTTTGCCGAAAATTCAATGTGATTTATGCCAAAGGTTTTAATATTATTCATATTAAATATTTATATGGAATTTTGTATAATTTTAGAGGTCTTTGCGAAGTCCACGTAGATTCTATAACATATACTGCCAGGAGGAAATCTCTCAAATATTTATATTTTTATATTTTAGCTAAGGGCATTATTAAATTGAAATACCTAAATAAATACGTAAGGGAAGGCTTATATTTTACAGAGGCAACGGCACAGCTTTACTTGAAACGGTTGAAGCTCCCTTCAGAGAAACGATCCTCAGACTACGAATCGATAGACATTCAGTTACGAAAGCCACAAACTGCTTCGTAAGGATTCTTCATGAGGTAATTCCCACCGAAAATGGCCAGAATAGGCGGTTTCAAAAGCCGGCCTCTCCACAACGCGATTTTAATCTCCGAATGTAACCTGGCAGAAGTGGAGAGTATATTGCGGAGTCATCCGACATTTGCCTACCATATTATCCGAAGGTGAGTCTCCCAGGCAGTAAAGTTGGGTAGAAAGGGTTTCTAGGAGCTAGGGAAATGGATTGCGAGGTGTACCAACTGCGGAGCTGATGTACAGTTGCTCGGCCTGGTTTATGACTCGGGAATTCATATGAAATCCTACCTCAATCCAAAAACAGAATTTTGGCTGTTGGGGCCTGTTAAACCATCAACAGGGTGACTCAGTTTGTAAGTTTGAAATTATACATTCTGTCAATCAAAGTAGGGAGGATTTTGTATTTCGTACAGCTGGTCAAAACTTCTTTCAAGTTGGCAGACGTTGGCAGTCACATTGTTATGACTCCTACAATGTTTGAGACCTACCGAAGCATATTTCTTCCGAGTCTACCAAGGCAGTGGAAGCGTTGTTTTCTTTTTTTAAGGTAAAAAATCCACAGACTGTCTGTATGTCTGTCTGTCATGAAATCCTTGTAACGAGCAAAACAATAAGAAATTATAAATTTCACTGACATTTTCAGGGTTTATGTGGGTTAGCGTGCAGATGGTTCCTTGTGAAAATCGTAGCTCTCGGATTGATAGTAGCCGCTACGCATGTGCAAACGTGAAAAACTTGGAACAGCCATAACCCTTACATTTTCCACCTTAATTCGATAAAATTTTCAGGGATTGTGTGAGTTGGTTAGGAGATAGTTCCCTATAGGTAGCCTCTGTGCATACACAAACGTGAAAAACATGTAGCAGCTTTGACTCCTAAATTTTCTACCAAAATTAGATGAAATTATCAGGGATTGAATAGGTTCCCTATGAAGGAAGTGCAAGGTACGAGTACTTGGAGTTTGATGTTCTGAGATTAGCAGATGCATATGAACTGTACAATGAGATTATGGACACGAGGGAACTATGTGCCACACCCACTTTGCAGACTTTTTAATAAATTGGAACTAATCTAACGGGTGGAGTGCTGGTTTTCCCATGTTGTTTCCAAGTTACAGAAAATTCCAAAAGGCGGTAGAGTTTGCGACTAAGAGAAAGTTTGTCTTCCAGGACCGGGGAGTCAAGCGTACAAAGTAGGCAGATGTTCATATTAGTCTTCCAGGGACGAGTGGCTAACCAATCTGTGTACCACTACATACGGCAGACAGCAGTAATAATTTCCTTGTACGGAATAACGTGGACATTTATGAACAAGCAGTGTGACGGATAAAGCCCAATATTCATATTGTTTGAAGTTAATAACGCTGCAAATTATCACATAAAGGTATATTATTTTTTTATATGGATCACTCGTCTGCAAAGAACTCGGCTTTGCCATTGTTACCACCAAACATCGATCGAATTTCGGTCAGCTAAAATTTGAACGGAGATTAGGCCTCTTTTGCGATTCACACTCGTGTTTCTGATGTAACGTAAGTCCAACCCTTAAATTCTCGTAGGGAACGAACGGATTTTCTTGGTCGATTACAAAGGTTCATTATTTAAAATAATAAACCAAAACAACAACACAGATTGTTCGTCATTGCGAACTACTTGTACAGTTCATCGCATAAAAAAATCAACTTGACTCTGCCCGGACTACCCCCCAAATTTGAGTAAAATTGGACTATTAGATCGTGAAAACTGCATGTGAAGGTCACGGGGAAAAAGGATCAAATTCCATTTTTTGGCCGAATTGAGATAGGCATTGTGTAGCTTGGGAGGAGTAGAACCGAAGGGTTGTTTCACTTTGTGGAAGAAAGATCGCATCCATTCTTTTTAAAGCTAAAACAAATACGGGCTCCGGGGAAAAAGGATTAGATTCCGTGCGCTCGCAGGGAAGAAAGATCAGAGTCCGATTTAAAGACCCCTTACCTCGCCTTTGCATGAGTTGTACGGCATCACACCAAAGATTCATCAAGCACAAAATTGAGGAAGAAGCTGCACTTCTGAGGATACCAGACAGCTTTTGCAACCCTTCTACCTCGAAGAAGAAGAATTCAGTACCAAAAGCAGCTTTAACATTGGGGAACCTTCACAACGGCCTCATACCCATCAAACCAGCAAAATTTAAGGATTTAAAACACCTGTGTCAGTTTCTCGTCAACCCCGGTGCTAACATTTTCTGATATGGCTGCAACATTGTCATGGCGCGGAGTGTGGTGCGGGAAAAGCGCACGGAGTTACGCGAGTTGGGCATCTCGGTAGGCGTACTCCGTGGTATCACACCCCGCGTCCTGCTCGGCTCATATTTGAACTGGTGGTCGTTCTATAGAGGCACTTTCCCTTCATCCCTCTTCTCCCACCCCCACCATCCTCATCCCCTAATCCCGAGGGCCGGCGTCGGGTGAGTCCTGGGCGTCCTCCCCATTATATTTGATTTATTTATTTATTTTGTATTAATGGCGTGCCCCCTGCGTCTTTCAGGGGAGTTTCTTTAAAAAAAAAAAATCCAACAGGTTGGGGAATGTAGGAGATGATGACGCCATTTCATATTGCGACGATCCTTTAGATGAATGATTTATTTGATGATTTTTTTGCCTTTTTGCTATTCATGTTTTGTACAAAACTATACCTAATTTGGAATATAAAGCCACTTTTTGCCCAACACTTTTCTGGAGGTGACAGTGAGGTACCTACAAACCCTAGTAAATTTACTGAAGTGAATTACGAGATTTCAATTAACAATGGGTAACATGGTGATATAATTTTAGGCAGGTGACCGAAACGCGGATATTTGTGGGGAAAAAAGATCAAAGTCCTTACCTTGTTTGAAATTTGTAATTATTTCTGGAAATTATCTTCGATCTATTTAATTTTCTTTCTTGACACTTGAACAAAATTAAATCCTGGTCCAGGGTAAATACAGCTCACTTTTTTATGCATAGCGTCTGTTTGGGACGACTTCAAACTTTGTTTTTCGATTTTCTCGGAATTAGGAAAAGAGGAGTTTGATCCTTTTCCCCCGTGACCCTTCATGTTTGATGAAAATCATGTTTGAGCTTGCAGGTACGATCTGAATGGAATCTATACGAGGACTATCCAAGAGGAATCGGTCCATAAGCAGCTTTGCATTTGTGTATTCAAAACTTCTTTTAATTTTTTTGACCAAAAGTGAAAAACGATTTTCCGAGGGGGAAAACCTGGATTTTGACATTGAAATCCGGTCATCGAAATGACCTCTACAAGGGCCTCAAAATTGAGACTATTAGCGAGGTAGCAAAAATATACGCGAGAAACTACGAAAAGAGACTTCACCCACACACAAACCCAGAAGCCATCCAGCTTCTGGACAACACTCAAGAAATCTGACGTCTAAGGAGGATCAAGCTACTGGACTGGATGCCAGGACTGGGCCACTGGATGATGAAGTGCAACTTTGATGTAGCGAAAGTCAATGGACTAACACTTGAATGAGAAATGCGTAATATATGCTAAGTAAATATCTAGATAATTATCTGATGTACATCTCTTCCAATGTCTCTAGTTGATATAATAAAGTAAAATCCTCCAATACGAATAAACAAAGAAGGGCGATGGTCGTTGAGTGCGGAAATGTTTCCAAATCTACAGTTGGCGCCCTCCCGTCAAGCTGAGGATTTATCTCGAAATACGACTGACTAATATGGAAGACAAACCTCCTTTCGCCAGACTACACGAAATACCCGAGTCCCCTCAACAAATAATGTAGTCGGTGACCCACCTTGTTTTTTTTTCCCCAGTGCTTAAAAAAAGAAACAATGAAAAACCCAACCCCGTTCTCGCTAAAAATAACGTGAAACGTTGGAGGAGACACTCGGAAGGAATACGTGGATAAAAAATCCCGTTTCGTTCCTTCTCCAAGCACCTGTCGCTGTTTTGCGTGGCTTATCGCTTCTCCGACTGACAATATTCATGAAATCCTCCGAGCCGGCCGCCTTTTGTGTCTCATCGGCAGTCGTTGGTGTAAAATCGGCTTTTCGACGGCGGCTTTGAGGATTTAGTTGTCAACAGCTGCGTATTTTAATTTCTTCCCCGTCGATTCTTCTTCGGAACCCTTTTTTCTCCCTTCGAGTTCGGATTCCTTCCCTTTATTTCAAGGAGTGATTAGGACGAACGGCTGGTTCGAAACAATCGCCTCCCTTATTTGGTTGGTCTCGGACAATCTTTCTTTATTTGGATCTCGATTAGTGCCCCTTAGATCTCAGTACTCACGGAAGGCCAAACTTTCTCAAATATTACAGTATAAGATGCCATGGATTGATTTCTCAACAATCTTTGCTCAGTAGGTTGATATTAATGCCTTACCGCAAAATTTGGATAAATGCCATTTTGCTTCCGAGCTTGGCTGTGTAAGAAGAAGTATTGTAGTCAACTGAATATAAGTTGAACATTTTTTTATTTGAAAAAAGCGGTTGAAGAAGAAGCAGAGCAAAGGAATTGTCAATGGCTGAAGAAGTAGAAGAGTGGCTGAAAATAGGGAAAGGAAGACTAAATAGAGGTTTGAAGGATTTTGTAAAGAACAGGGTGAAAGAAAAAGTGAATAATATGA